>BMAO01012981.1:0-107815 GCA_019973975.1 Trichonephila clavata
AAATCGCAATTGAAATTTAAAGGGATGGCAAGATTAAGGGATGATAAAATTAAAATCAAAAGCCATCAATTTATGCATATCATATTTATAACTGAGCAAGAAGCATTTATCAAAAACTGTGCCGAGCACAAATTTATCTTGTTATTAGGATGTGCCAATGGACGAAGAATTAAAATATAACATACTTGCAACTGACAACAACTATACGAGAAGAAAAGTGATGTGAAAAATTGAATCTATAACAATTACATAAGTGCAGTTTGGATGAGTAATTAATATATTTTCCAGCCTCTAGTGTGGATACTTTAGTTTTTATTGACATTATTATGGTTCATTGAAAACACGTAATTGTAAATCTGGAAAATATCTGTTAAAACACTAAGTTTGCAATGTATTTTTAGGGTATGATTGAAAATTTTTAATAAAGTTTTAGTGTAGTTTATGCTAAATGTTAGCTTACTGAACTAAATATTAAATGTTTTATTGGAAATATATATATTTTTAATAACACTTGATTATATATTTGTACAAGTTCATTATTATTGCTCTCCTCAAATATGGTTTTATTTAAATTGTTCTGGATTTATATTTCTAGTATAATAGTTTTTTTAAATTGATGATTAATTACTATATCTGAAAAAGATAAAGTTGATCTTTTAGTATTTGATACATATTTTTTGTGAGCAATGGCCAAAAACATTAGTCTGAAAAAATATGAAACATTTTGGGATCAATACTTATTAAGTGTGAAAAATTTTTGAGCACCATGGTGTTACTGCAAAAGCTTAGAGGATTAGAGCTCATCACATTATTTTAACAGAAACAAAAATGAGAGGAGTTTAAGGGTGCGACTTTTTGTCTTGAATTTCATCTGCTTAATTTCCTTAAAAAGCATTTAAGGTTTAAATTTTTTAATGTCTCTTTCAGGACTTTGATCCATTTGGCGACCGAAAAATCCCCCGCATTATAGATCGTGAGATGAGTATCGTGCCCAGAGAAGGAAGTTTATGATTTCACCTGAAAGATTGGATCCTTTTGCAGATGGTTAGTCATATTGCTTTCATAGATACTTTTGATCTGAATTGTTATTTTTTGTAAAATGCAATTAATTTAGTTTCTAACGGCAGTCATTGTTAATCAGTTCTTTATTTTAATGTAATTACTAATTGAATTGGTTGAATCATTAACAGGTTATTCAGCTTTTTACTATTAATGGTGAAATTCAGATGTTTTTCTAAAAACTTCTGAATTTTATTGTCTGAGATGACAAATTTTTGTATGGTTTAATAACTTAACTTTCATCTTTTTTAAATTTATGGAATTAATGAATTATTTTTAATATTTGGAAAATATTTACTAATGTTATTCTATGAGTAATATTTAAAATTTGAGGAAGTGCCTATCTGTAAATCTTGTCTGTTTTAAGTCATGTGTCGAAAGTTAAATTTTTTGGAACTTCTTTTTGTAAGTTACATATTAGCTTTCATACTTAGAAATTAAATTTTTGAGATAATTTTCATGTTTAAGGATGTTTAAATTTTTCTTGGGTTGATAATCTTATAGATTGATAAAAAAAAAAATACTATTGGGCTATTAAGGCAGAGCTAAAACTTAGGGGAGGGAAAACATTACTGTTTAATGTCAGACTAAAACAAAATGATTAAATTATTAATAGTCTTCCCATTTGTATTATTTGCTTTTTAGAAATTTTGTGAGAACAAGCAGCTCAACTAAAGAGTTCATTTTTCTTTTAAAATTTATTAGTTCAGGTTTATCAAAGAATTGAAATTCTTTGGTATGTTTTATTTTCATTCATGTGTTATGGAATTGTAGACAAAAAAAAAAAAAAAATCTGTAGGGAGCATTTTTAATTGGAATTTATCATAATTGACTTATTAATAATAATTTAATGTAATTTACAGTCGACTCTCAATATTTTGAAGTTGGAGGGACTAATTAAAAACTGCAAATTATCAAGAGGGGAAGAAAAACTCCAAAAAACTACACTAAGTGAAATTTTTTCTAACACATTTAAATTTTAAACTATGCATTAAAACAACAATTGTGTACATATGTATAAAATTACTTTAAAGTATTTTTAAAAAATATATATTATACAGAAATTAAAAGTTTTGTATTAAAAAAATACATTTATGTAGTAATTCTCAAACAGGACTCTTTCCCGTCCCACCAAATCTCTTCCATTCATCATAAGAAATAAAATCGTTTCGCATCCGGTTCCCTCTGACACTGTCCCCACACCATTGGTTCTTCAAGGCAGGGTCCAGTCTGGCCCATGCCTCGTTTGGTGTCATATGTTATAAGTTACACAGATTAGCTGTAAATCGTCATGTCATTTCGACACAAAAAACACACTTCTACATGCATCTCTTCTTCACAATAGTGAACCATCATTTCTGAATACATGTGTTGCAAGGCCATGTGTTAAACAAAAGATATGGACTGCTGGCAAAAAGTGTGATTAGAACTGTCCACTTGAAAGGTATGGAAGTGTCTTTTCGCCTGAGGAACCGGGAAACACAAAGAAGGGGTAGCAGACAGATGGTCATCAAAGGGGAGACAAGCAGGCTACATTACAGGGGAGACATTGCAGAGACAATACAACACTAAACACTTATGCTCCATTTTGTTTGCTAGAGGACTCTAGATAGTAAGTGTTCGAATTGTCAAGAGTTTTATAAGATAACTTCAAATTATTGCGTGTTGTAGTCTGGCAGTCACAGATTTTACTTCAAAATATTGAGTGTACAAGACGTATTAAATATAGAGTTTTTCTATGGGCTGAGCAATATACTTCGAATTAGCGAGAGTCGGCTGTGTTTGAAGAATAATTGTCATACTTCCAGTCTTTGAAGCTGATTCACTTAATTTTCTTCTCTATTCTTTGAAACTAGTCCTTATGTTTGGAAAAAAAAGAGATTTTTAATTATTTTTTTTAGACTGTATTTTTTGAAAAATAAGTTTTCTGAAAATATTGTAAGCTTTCGTTTAACAATATGTAAAAAGAATTACAAAATACAGTATTTTTGAATTATAATAAATTAATTCCTTTATTCAAACAAGAATATTAGGATGCTTTGACGAAGGGATACATATGTCTTCTTAAATTTTCTTTGAATATTTTATATGGAATATTTTAAAATCGAAATTTCTGTTGAATATTTTTCTTGGTAATCATTGTGTTGGGAAATGTTAATGAGACATTGGTAACATTTCCTGTTGATTTTTGTAATGAACTTCTTAAATATCTTGAACTTCTGTCATTAAATACATTCCTAAATTGAACAAAAGAAATTTATTTTCATACTTCCGCTAGGCATCTTCCAATTTTAAATATTTCATATGATTATACAACTTTGTTATGAAAAAATTTACCAAACCTCTTAATGTTGGAACTCTAGACTGCTAGTATGAGTGGGAGAATATATGGATTGAATGAAAGGCTAATTTATAATAACTTCTTTTTTTTGCCTATAAAAATGTTTTGTTTTAAAAGAAATGTAAATTGTTTTGTCCCAAGCTTATTTAAAAATAGAGCAAAAGAAAAACTCTCAGAAACGTAGTTGTGAGTTATATGTTTTCTAGACACATTTTTAAGTATGGTTTTAGTAACTCGATGTTTTTTCAGGTAACGAAAGGGCCGATCAGCAGAGAGAAGAATGAAGTTGGCTCTCATTTGTTACTCACTTTAAAACATGTCTTGTAAATTAGTTTATTACTAAGACTTTTTTTTTATTCCAGGTTTTACAGCCTAAGAGATAAGTTTCATTTTATGTCAAGGATAATGCTGGCCAAATATAAATATATATGTTGAAAAATAGTCAAACCAAATAACCAGTCACCATGGATCTTTTATGTTTCAGTTTGCAATTGGTGTTGGTTTGGGGAAAAAATCAATGCGTACTTACTCTTTGTTGTAGGAGATATATTTAAACTAATTTATATGTTCATGTAAGCATCTTTCTATACCTGAAGTTTTGTGATAGAAAAATACTGTCCTATTCAAACTAGTATTTGCTGAAACTGTGCTTGAAAGTGCGTATTCTGAATGTAATGGAATCTTGTAATGAATCATAAAATATGATGAATTCTAATTCAGGAATTGATAATAATTTTATCAGCTGTGTAATGCAAAGTAAAAATACTAAGTAAAAATAATTTGAGTGCAGAAAATTAAAAGGCTTTTTTTCTATTGCCTTAAATATAAGGAAATAATAGTAGTATTACTGGAGAGAGAAATAGCGACATTCTTAAAAAAGTGATATAGTTTGATCAGTCCAATTGCTTCGATTTCTACTGTTAATCATTTTGGGATTTTATTTTTAAGAGGACAATTCTTTTCAAAATCATTTTCAGACAACAATATCTTGTTATAAATATATGTATTACAAAAGGCATGATCATGTATGAATAGATTGATGCAAAAGTTCTACATATTTGCTTACTTATTTATAATAATTTAACTTTTGTTTTAAATAATATTTTACTTGGAGGAAATAAGGCACAAAAGTTTTACTTATTAGTACTTGTGAGTACTAATAAGTAAAAGTTATTTAAACACTTATTAGTGTTTTAAATTTTTTGTCATTCAGATAATGTAACTTCCAAATTTTTGTTTGATTGCAGCATAACTTTATGAATGATATCATTTTTGAGTTCTATGTTGTACGAAACCACTAGGTTCTAAAAAGTGCAGAATTTGGCTTTCATAATAATCATAGGATTCAACTGAGTGCTACAAAAGTCATTACTTTAACTTTCCTTTCAAACAAATATTTTGTTTGATTTTAAAAGTGTAAAGTAGAGCAGAGGAGCATAATTCAAATAAATACTTCTCTACTACAATTTAGACATTGGTTGGCAAATGCACTTGCGAAGAAATCCAAATTGAATAAAATAGTGTAAATTTTAGAAATTCTGAGGAGAGAAAGAAAGTAAAGTGGTGTGTGTGGGGGGATTAAAGGAAATGCTTTGTAGAAATGGTATCCAGGTCATGGCAGAAAAGAGGATACCAGTCCCTCAATAGTATTGTTACAGCTACGAGTGTTGATACTGGAAAAGTTATTGACTTTGAAGTGTTTTCGAAACATTGTTGGTGCAAAACTGCATTTAATTCTGTTCATAAACCCTCATGCATTGCCAACTATAGAGGAACAAATGGAGGCATGGAAGTGAAAGGTGTAACGGCGATATATGAAAGATCCGAAGCTCATTATGGCATTCGTTACACAAAATATTTGGGCGATGGAGATTCAAGAGGTTTTTCATCAATACTTGCCCTGAATCCTTATGACACTCAAGTGGAAAAATTAGAGTGCGCTGGGCATATCCAAAAGCGTATGGGTACCCGTCTTTTGAATCTCAAAAGAAAAAACAGAGGAAAAAAATCAAGTGATGGAAGAAGCCTAAGTGGACGCAACCGACTCACCGACATTTTAATTTCAAAAATTCAGAGGTATTATGATATGACCATTAGAAACAATATCAATGATTTACACAACATGAAAACTGCATTTTGGGCTGTTTATTTCCATCTTTTGTCTACAAATGAGAGACCTCAACATGGATTGTGTCCCTCGGGTACAAATTCATGGTGCAAGTTTCAGAAAGCAAAAGCCGAATTTAACGAAAAGCATTATAACCATAAAAAACATACCCATGTGCCATCTTCCTTCATGAATGAAATTAAGCCAATTTTTAGAGATTTAATTGACCCTAGGTTATTGAAAAAATGTCTACATGGACCCCAATGAGTCAATTAATAATACCATATGGTCAGTCATTCCAAAATCTACGTTTGTGGAGTTAAAAACTCCAAATTAGGGGTAAATATGGCAATTGCACAATTCAATATGGGCCATGTAGCCAAATTAATCATTTTAAAACATTGTGGTATTGAACCAGGTTTTAATTGTGTGTCATGCTTTAAAAAATTAGATGCACGTAGGATTCGTGTAGCCCAACGAAAGCATCTTGAGATACAAAAAAAGGCTAGATTGCTAAAAATAATGAAGAAAAGAAAACTAGAAGAGTCTTTTGTAGAAGCAGAGGGCAAAGGAAATGTTTCATATTTTTCTGGAAAGTATTAAAAAAGGTAAATCGTCAAAAATTACAAATTTTTACTTTAAAGCCTGTTTTCTCAAAATGCAATATTTTTCCCTTTATGTACTTTTTTCTCAGAAACTAACTAATGTAGGGTCCTCAAATTTTCAGTAAATATATTTTCAACATGTTAACACATTTTAATGGAGGAGATAAGAAATATCTAGCAAACCTTTTTAGATAACGGTTTTTTAAACTAAATTTTAGGGTGAAAAAATTGGACATTTTAAAAAAAATTCATAATTATTTTAATTTTAGTAAAAAGACAAAACCCTTCATCAAAGTCTTATTGATAGTACATATAACCTACTGTAAAAATTTCATCTATGAGAAGCAAGTAGTTTCTGAGAAAAAGGTACATAAACTTACGCAATTTTAACATAGGCTACTATAGAAAGTGCCGGACCCCCTTAATGTCAACAAAAAAAAGCAAGAAAATTTCGAAACGAAATGTTAGCATATGACATTATTAAATAAATTTTCTCGAGTATTCAAAAACAAATTTACTTGTTCATTTTGAAGCTAATTAACAACTGATGATGTCTCACATTAAATCTCAAGCTTTTAAGCTATGATTTCAATTTAGAGAATGTAGATATGTAAAAAATTTTTTATAAAAATTAAAACGTTATGTTGTTATTAGGAGTGCGAATTGAAATAACAGTACATATTATGCATCATGAAGATAAGAATATAAATTTTCGATTGAATGAGAGATTGATAACGTCGCACTTTGAAGCTACACAAAGGCTATAGGGGCGATGGACTTCATAATTTTGAGTTGCAATCAAGTGACGAGGACAGTACCTAAGCTGACACCCCACTATTCAAACTGCCACACCACATTAAGGTGAGGATTTAGAACCTCTTCAGATTTATCGTGCATCAGAACCTCAACAAGACAGATTTTAAGTGACAAGACCGTAAACTTTTGAAGCACAATCAAAAACATAAAAAAAATAAGATAAGAATCTTTTATGAAACTAGAGACTAGAATATTATTACATAGGTTTTATTTCTCAAAAAATCGATACATTTGGCTTTAGTGTTACGTCAACATCGATATTGCTTACTTATCCGGCTATTGATAGTAAAAGTCATTGGTATTGAATGGCTCAAAAGAATCGATGGTATGAATAATATTGATAAAATCAATATTATATGGAATTTGACAATGAGTTATATAGTTTTATCATTATGTAACGTAGAGTTCCGTTTAGGGACTGATGGATTACAGACAATGATTTCTTAATGTCAAAATATCACTACCAAACAGGACTTTATTTCTATTTGATTAAATTTTTTTTAATTGCATTAAAAAATAAAACCACATAAAAAATACTGTTTTTGGAAATTTGTCCATACAATATTTACTCCAAAGTTCCTCAAAAACACCTCCCCTTTTCGACTTTATTTATTGACCAAATTCACAAAAATACTATAACGGAAATTGGATATTTTCAATCGTAGTTACTGTTTGAGTAAAAACTATTTACTACTAGTATTTCTGTACAGTGTGAACTTTCAAAAGAGGTATTGTAAATACGAACATAAGGAATTCAGTAAAGTATTTTTAATATCAAGACCATATACAAGCATTTCGATTTGAATTAATATTGAGGTTTATTGTTGAATAAGATATTAAAATATCTTTTCCTTTTGTATCCAGACTTTGCCAAATTTCAAATTCAATAACATTCAATGAGAGCCTAACTAAAACTATCAGAACCAGCATTAATATTTCAATAAAGGCAAAGGAAAACGAGTGTTACTGAGTTTCAACAATAGCACAGAATCTGTACATTCAAACGAAACCAGCAGCCTATCTATACACAGTTAATCCTTTTTAATTACACATCTTCCTTCACTTCATGTTCCCAACAAGTCAAAACACCAGGGATTAAGCTATTGATGAATGTTAAGCCCTGACTGCATTCGAATCACGTCGTGGGTGAGTGGCAGCACCCTAATGGCCCCTGATTTGTTCGGAGGCACTAATTCCCCAGCCCTGTCATTATTCAGTTGATGGGGGTGCTCTCCACAAAGACTACACAGGAATGAAATTAATATTCCCACCCACAGGGGTGAGTCAGTACTGCCGCTAATGGATAATCGACGCACCCATGGAGGTATTACATGCTCCAACACTTCCAAAATCGCGGTACAGGGGTTGTTTGCCTTATCAATGTTTCTTCTCTACAAGAGAATGGATTCTGGTTAATTCCATCTAAATTATTCTTTTATTTCACAATCTGAACAATTAATGATATATTTATATATTAATACCATCATCACCGGCACATACATTATGAAAATAACGTACTTTTTTACATAAGGAATAATTTCTTAGAAATTAGAAATAAGTTATATTTATATGTTTTAAAATATTAACACTCGGTCAAGTTAATAAATTAATTAATATTTAGCACACACACGTATGTACATTCGTATATAAGTATATATATGTCGTGTTTTCCGAGTCAACACCAAGGCATTTTGTAAAAATGGTTTTTATTCAACGAAACATTTCGGCTTCTGATTGCTAAGAGAGAAACGGACACGCGTTTTTTATAAGAGTCTTGGACCACTTAAGCAGATGTTTTTAAGTACCCTTCTTATTGAAGAGATATATCTGTAAGTTAAGCATAACATACGAGGTAATAAAAATTAATGGTCGGGGATAAAAGTTCTGTTTAGGGCCATATGCTCTTCAATCTAGAAGTGGGTAATCAATTTAATACTTGAAGATGTAACCGAAAATAAAAGTTAAAAATGGTCTAGGGATTTAATTTTAGATCTAATTTAATTATACATATATATGTTTACATATAAATGTATATGGGAAAACCGATTAATGGAAAAAAACTAAAAGCTTTAAAGCATTAAGTACAATTGCAGTATTTTCATTCATATCGATACAATACTAGTCAAAATATTGAAAGGAGAAGGAATGGTAAAATACTGAAAACTCTCCTTATTTCTGCCATACTGGATAGATTTACACTTTTTATACCTAGAAATGTTGTGAATAAATTGAAATTTTACTCAGAATACCTTCAAAATTCTAGTTTCTTGTTGATAAATAATTTAGTCAACAATTTTAATTGATATGAAGATGTTTTCATTAAAATAATACGTTGAAGCTATGACACAATCTCCTATTAATTTACACCATATGAGCGACGAAATAATGTTTCATTAATTTACTTTATTATAACCATATCTTTTAAGCGTGTTGACCTTTACTAAGTGACAGAAACCAGAAATTGGCTAACCGGAAGTTTCACCATAAATCAGTTGCGTCTGTGCAAGCTTTTATATACTATCGCCATCATAAAATTATTAAAATGTTACCAAAAGATGTGCTTTGAAAGAAGTAATAAAGCAACATGTGATAAAAGGAATTATGTAACATAATTTAAATCATCTCACTGCCTGTATTTCGTACCAAGATACAGACAGTGAGTTTATTTTAGAAAGCTAGAATATTAAAATGAAAATAGCTATAGATGAAAATGTAGAAATATAGACGATATTTGACAACATGAAAGGATTATGAAAATAATAACTTGAAATTTTAATATTTGAAATAAAAGAAATTGAACTATCTTAACTTGAAAAAGAAATCGTGCACATTAGTTATAACTAGTCAAAGATTTTATAAGTAATGTGCAATATTTCTTCACAACGAATAACTATAAGAGAAAAAAAATTATAAAAGATTTTGGGAGTGAATCAAGAATATAATTACACCTATTTCATATAATAATAAGACCATTTATATATTACAATAAAACAATTCTGTAAAAACGTTTTAGAATCGTGGCTTAAAAAGGTTTTCTGTCTTTCTCAACTACTTATAAATACAACATAGTATGCCGATTGAGAAATTAACGTTCAATTTAAAATACTAACCTGATAGTGGCAAAGGCTGCAAAAAAATCGAAATTAAACACTATAATCAGACTCTTTTTAAAATATGACCCCTTTCCTAGTACGGTACCAGTTAAAAATAAACATCTTCGTATTTAACGATTTTTGTCAATTATTTTAAGACAAAAACTGATGTTTTTGTAATGCCATGTTGTTTGTAATGTTTAAAACACATATGAAAATGTACAAGAGCTCTAATTATATAATACAATTGAGAGAGGACTTAATAAAATATAAAGGGAACAAATTAAAAGGATTAAACTTTCACACTTTCCTCATTTAATAAGACAAGAAAAACAAGACCAAAACGTTAATATCCAATATCCCACATCCAACAAGTTTAAAAGGAAAAGCTATTCATTAAAAAAATAAACTCGAAGAAATACCTTATTATACAACACATTTTTGTGTATATTTATAGTTTGTAGCCGCGTTTTACTCCGTATGTATAACATTAAAAAATAAGCAATAATTTTCTCAGGTGTAACCTTTTCCCTCTTCCAAAAAATGAAACCTCAATTTTCAATTGGTTAGTGTTAACTTCTGTGACATTTTTTCAATCATTGAATCATTTTTTATCCTCCAGCTAATTTTCAGCGATTGAGAATGACACGCTAACCTGCCTTCTCTCTCCATTCATAGATCGAAGATTGTCTTGTTTAATGGTTTAGTAATAACCTTCATGTGCTGATAGCAATAACACACTTCAATCCAATAACCAATTGGATGTCATCGCGCCAACACAATAGATCAATTATTTATTCACAAATTATTCAGTTACAAGTCCCCCGATAACAACAACAGAGGCATTCAATTACGTGATCTACAAACTAAAATGCTCACAAAACGTGACACTATCAATATCACTGTTTTCATGCCGTCCACACAAAAGTGTTGCTTCACTGCACGTCTACTCAAACTTCCTTCATGTCATCAAAAAACAATAAAGGATCAAAATATATATAAACATTGTCTGCGACAATGTAATGAGATTCTTTGGATGCTGCGGTCGTTTCGTAGCTTTCCGGGTAACTATGTATCAGCCTTAGGTGGCATGTTCCAATGCAAATGCAGGTTCCAAACCCATCCTTAAGAACGAGTTAACCAACTTGTTGGTGTCATAGGTTGCAGTCGCAATCTACTTAGGCAATACTGCATCTGCTATTCGTGTAATGCATATCTTTCATCCATAACCCGATTACCTTGCCGAAGGTTAAAACAACACATTAAGTCGATATGCGCAATGCTGAAATGATCTCTTCACCCCAAAGCATTGATTTCCATTTGGAGAGAGTTGACCCCTTCCCAGTACAACAACAATCACTGTATTCAAATATATATAAGTGGAAGAAAGTGAATGGAAAGTTGTCTCGACTGATGGTGCAATTGTTTTAATGATTTCATTGGCGTTCTGGTATCTGTTCCGTTTGTTTGCTTCTGATAAAAATAATAGAGCAATACTTTACTGATTTAAGAACCTAGTTCGTGACTTCATTTGAATAATTTTACTTTAATATATATATATATATATAATGCAAACATCCCCTATTAAGGCAGTGTATTGTAACTTTGTGTGTGAAACTGGTTACATTAAAAGGCATATAAACAATTTGCGTAAGAATGTTTTTGTTTCTGGATCAAGACATACACGCCTACGTAAATACCAATTTCAAAAGGAAAATATTAGGTTCACCGAAATATTTTTAATGAATGTATCTATTCATGTATTTCTTAGATGATTTTGGGACGAGAATTTTAAATTCAAATGAAGTGAATCATTTTCATGATTTTGAAATGGAAATCAAAATATTGAAGATCCATTATTAAGACGTATTTTTGAGCAATTTTTGTTGTTGTGTTGCTGTTGAATATTAACTTTTTTTAAGAAAAAAAGAATTACTAACTTTTTGATGAAAACTTTTAAGAAAACGCCGAATATTTATACTTTTTAACACGATCCATTTGGTGATTATGATATATTTTTTTTAACGGTCATTAATACGATTTCAAATTTTAAAAAATACGAAGAGTAATTACGTAATTATCCACAAGAAATAAACTTTATTTTTCGAAAAATTATTACTTTCGAATAAATTTTTTTCTTTTTCTATGGTAGCGTTTTGAATAAAATTTATTTTCCCTATCTTCATTATGTTAAAAAGGACTGAACTTAAGGAACATTTTTGAAAAAATTGACTGGTCGTATAGTCACTAATTTTTTATGAGTATTTATTGCATAATTGTTATTATTTTAACAAAAGCATTTTTTTAAAAAATTGAGTAGTTTCTTTTTTTAAATTCCTATGCGAATTAATATGGAAAAAGCTTCCAGAGCATGAAAATTCATGCATTTTTAAAACGCGTAATTTTTTTAAAATAACTTCTTTGACACACATGCACAAAATTATTCGTTAAAATATTTATTTATATAGCATTAATAAGTGTGCAAAGTTTCAGTTATAAATGAGTAGAAATGGCAAAAAGGTCCTTTTTGTGCATGTATGTGTGTGGTGTAATTTACACTTTTCAGAAATTGCAATTTAAAGTAAACACTTTTACCTTCAAGCAATGCATACTAACAGTATACGTTGGATTGCTAAAATACGTCTTATTTAATTAAGTACAAATTAAAATTGCACTAGAATCAGATATCATAGTTAATTTTCCAATAAAGATCGAAAAATCAATTTTTTTCACTGATTTTTGTGAAGCTGTCGCAACCCAGAGATTGCAAGTGAAAAAGAGTTCGGAGAAGAAGCCAGATACGATTTCAAAAATAGTAACTTTTATTTTAGATCTAACACTTTGTGAACGATTTACAACACATTCCTTAACTTTGGGAGCAATCTTAAATCCAAATTCTCAATCTAACTTATGAGATTATTTAAAAAGATTTATCTTTGATCATAATTCTTTCTCAATTTAATAATTGGCATAAAAAATCCAAATTGTCAACAAAGGGAACAAAACATCAAAATTTTCATTGTCAATTTCTGACTGACTGAGTGTATCAAGACATCTCCGAAACAACATGTCATCTTAGTATTAGCAAAGCTTAAAGCTTTTACAGGCTATAAACAACGAAAATCGATGCTCTTCTATAAATCTTTTTATAGTTTTCATAATGATCGCGTGTCGACAAAGTGAAGATTACAGGAATTTGTTTTCGTTATTACAACATAATAAAACAGACAGTCTAAATCGTAAGATAGGAAGAGCGATTCGCTTAATGGTTGAATAACCCCTCAGCACCAGACGAAAGTCGAACTTTTATGAGGATATAAAAATTTCATGCGAACGAGAAGAATCGAAATTTTATACCCAATATTTTATTTCCACAAAGCTAATACTTTGGCATGAAGTCAGCCAACGATTTCCTGGAAAGAAACGGTGTCTCACTCAAAAAAATTCTCTCTCCCTTATGTAAGTATCTAAATCGTATTTATTTCGACGAATCAATTCCGACTCGATCGGACACTGGTCAGTTCAGCTCATGCCTTTTTTCTCTCCTTTCCCTGTCGTTGCAGAAAAAACAACAAAAATAAGGGGAAATTTGACGGATGTAATTCAGATATTGACTAAAATCGAATAAATATCGGATCAAAAGTTCAATGCCGGTATTCGGTATTTTTTTAGATCTTAATACTGGTTTTAATACCGATGCCAGAAATTTTAGAAAAAGAAAGAAAACACAGGTGTTCCTTTGTTTCATTTGCCAGTTTTATTAGAGAGTGTAAATATCACAAAAAATAATGTGTAACTTATAAATTATCACAAAATATAAAGAATCACAAAAAAGTGAAGGAACAGCTTAAAATAAGGAATATTTAAATCAAACAAAAAAGTGTAAATATCACTATTCAGTTGCTCACCTACACAGCGGGTCTTCAGCGGTACTAGGCTCGAACTCATGGTCCGCCGGCCATGAGTCCGTTACCTTGACCACTAGGCTATCGCGGCCACAAGCCGATATGATACATTATTTCATTCGAAATGTATCCAGTTTCAATCGAAACAAAAGTTGTTTCCAATATATTCCTGCAATGACAATATCGGCACAAAAAAAAAGGCAAATAAGAATAATGCGATAACCTTTCAGAAACAGCAAATACAGATTCCATCAATTCTGCTATTTCTAACCAATACAATACAATACAAGGCAATATAAAAGAATGAGAGGACGTCCTCAACATCTGCCGATAAAGGATTACGTCTTAATGATTTTTTCAATTGATGGGAAGCTGGGACTTGGACCATTTTCGCTGTAAAGGGTCGAAACCATAACAATGGAATAGTAGAAGTAGACGAAAATCAAATGCGCATTAAGGAATAACCTGGCTGTGAGTGTGGGAGGTAAGGTAACTCCTTGTCGTTTGCATACAAAGCGGCATCGCATGGCACTGGGAGGATCCGGTGACAACACGAAGAGCGTCGTCTATTCATTCGCTTCAGGAAATATTGGCAATTTCCTCGTCTGCTTCTTCGAACCGACTGACTCACTTTATTCCATTGCGCAATGATCGAAAGGAATTGTTTTAGAAGCCCAGACGTCTTGAATCCCTGTTGGACTCAGAAACACTAAATGGAGTTTTTTTTAACTCTCTCCTCCCTCATAATTAGTTGCAAGGTTGATTTTCAAACGATTCGAAAAAATTGTCTCTATTTAGTGCAAGGGTGGCCAACGCTAATTGGGAAGGGTACCACTATCTGAATAAAAAAAAGTTATACGTGCCACTTTAAACTTTTCCAACAGACAAAAGAATTTGGAAAGGTGAAAAATGGTACTTATAGGCTTATTATGAAATTTTTACTTAAAAAGCCCATATTTTATGCTAGTTTAAGCAGTGGAAACTTAAAAATAATATAATAAATAAGACAAAAGTAAGAAAAGTTTTATTACTAAAATTTTCTTTTCAGTTTCAATCAATTAAATTAAGTTTAAAATAAAAATGAGTAACCAGAAAAATTTCACTCTAAATAATTATTAAACAGTCAGTACTCTTAGAGTGGTTTTTAATTTCGTAGAATTTTTACTGAGTCATCTATATAAGGATCAGTTCTCGAAGATGCTAAAAGAATCGGATTGTTCTACGTGTGCATCAGTTTTAATATTTCCCCCTCAAAATCGAGACAAAAATGCCAAAGAGTGTTCACAAAAGAAGATATAAGATCAATCAGGATTTGAAAAGAACAATCTTTTCCTTGTAATCTTAGATTTAAATTATTTTAATGTCGTATAATATCGCTAAGAAAAGCTAAATCTCAAAGAATATATCTTCATTCTTGAGAAGCAAGCACTCATTAGGTAGTTCATTGTTTTCTTCCAGATACTTTATATACCATAAACACACACTCCTTAAAATTCCAGAATCCCACGAATGCACTTTCTTCGGAAAACCGACGCTAACAACAATTAAGTGTTGTCTACATTATAATTTTCTACTGTTATTTAATTAAGTGTATTTAAAATAGATTTTGATGTTTTATTTTGTCTGAAATCACCACCTTTCAGTAAAACAGGAAAAAAAAATAGCATTTATATATATTATCTTTTCAATAAGTCTTCGCGTGCCTTTCTTACAACTCTGACGTGCAGCGGGTTGGACACCCCTGATTTAGTACATTAAAAATTTCAGGTAAGCAACGATGTTTGTTGTCTTCGAATTACAGTTATAATTAGTCGAGAAGGAAACTATTCAGGACTAAGTGAAGGAGATACAATGAAATGAAAGGGATGTGAAATCGAGAGAATACAGAAGGAAGATCAAACCACTTTTTATATAACTTCTAATTAAATTTAAATGAAGGATATATAATATATTTAACTGAAAGGGATGTGAGAGAGAAATCATAAGTATAAGAGAAAGAAGATCAAACCAATTTTAATTCCGACTTCTGAATTTTTTTGAAGAACTAATAAAAATACACAAGAAGCTATTTTTAAAAAAATTGTGGAAAAAGGCAGCTAATCAGTTGGAGCCGTAAGTTCTAGATTTATTCATAGAATTAAAATTTAAGTAAAAATTTTCATCAAATTATATATGGGCTGTAGAAATTCCATTCAGCAAAAAAAGCTTCTTTCTTATCAAAAACATTTAACACACTTCTCGAATATCCTATTTCTATTTAAACAATATGATTCCATCAATATCATATTTCCACATTCAGGCCCTTTTATTAATTTTCAAGAGGAAATATTTCTAACAAATCGTTTGATTTGAAAAATTTTTTCTGTAAAGGAACCGAGATTTATGTAAAGCAGAACAACTATTTAAATTTTGCGTGAATTGATTTTGAGAGAGAGAAAGGGAAGATAGCAATTGAACGTGTTGTTAATATAAATTAGAGTTTACATTTGAATTCATTAGAATTTAATACTAACTAAAAGGTTACGAAATAAAATTTTTGTTTTTTAATGATGGCTCTTCATTCCACCAACTCTTACACCAGCTCTAGTGAAGGTTCACTGCAGCATTATTTTCAAAACTCTCATTGCCTGACAACCCCGTTAAATTTATCCTTCAGTGGCACTTATAACATATATTATGAGTTTTAGACATGAGTTAAGAACCCACTGCATTTTAGCTGTCTGTTAATTTGGCTAATTGGGTCCTCATTCTAAACCATTGTAAAAAAAAAAGAAGCAGAGAATAGATCTCTCTCTTGACATGATTTTTTTCTTTCTACTAAAAATGAAGTGACTAAAATAAACAGCTAAAAATTCAGACTTAAGATACGAAGAAAATTAGGATGCTTGATCTAAGCCAGATGCTTAAAGTATTGTAAAAGCTAAATTATTAAAAATTTCTAGTTGCCCAGAGTTTTTAAAAATCAATTTTACTATACGGTACGAAAACTTATTTTCACTTGATTAGATCTTCTATTGCTTTTAATTTTCAAATCTTTCTCACGATATTTGTTTTCAATCAATAGTGACCATTCACTGATTTGTGGTTCCCAAACAGAAAAGCGGTAATTGAATGAGTGTGGGAAAGAGGGGATCTCTTCAGAGATTTCTGGCTATAAATGGGTGAATATTCAATAACAAAGGGTGAGATCAGGAAGAGAGCTGAGTGGGAGGAGAATAGAAATCTCATGAGAACAGGGGTGGACAATAGGAATGAATTTCATTTCACAAGCCTTTTGTGTGATTGGGATTCGTATACGAAATGAATAACTCCCACGCATTCAGGAAGGTAGTTTGTAAGCATGAATGCTATATATTGATCTTGGATTAATGATTTTAAATTAACAAAAATTACATCGGCTTCCCTTTGATTTTAATTAATCAAAAGAATTTAAGAAGAAAAACTATACCAATAGATAATTTATTATTAATAGATTTATTTATACGTTTATAAAATTATTTTTGTCTCAAATGACAGTATAATTATAAAATATTAACTATTTGTAATGCATTTTGATGCATCTTATACATTCTTTAAGTTATTCTTTTATGCTTTTCTTTAACGAGACTACAATTCACTGATCAATTGTGTATTGAAACGTATTACAATGAAATCGTAAAGTAAAAATTCAGTTATATGACAATTTTAATGTTGCTGTGTTACCATAATAGTGTAATAGAAATGTCTGAAAAATTTATCTTTAATTCTGAAGTTAATTTTAAAAATGTATACTGACAATGCTTTTTTATATAATATAACCGAAATAAATTTTTAGAACCTTTTTTGTAAAGATCATATATGTTATAAGTAGCTGGTTTTACATTATGTTTCGCTTTTAGTTAGAAAGTTTCATTTGAACAAACGCAAAACATATTATGGGATAGAACGCTATTGTTCCTGTATAATGTTGTGCAAATACAAATAAATTGATAAGAATTTCTAAAATTTACAAAGATGCATGTAAACTTCAAGCGAAAACTCGATAATGTGAGTAACAATTCAGAAAGAAAAATTACATTCCTTATATATTTACTATAAGAGTTAAAAAATGTGATTCATTTAAAGTGACAAAACACAGTATAGGAAGTTTGCAAGGCGATTAGAATAAATTAAAGCGAAGTCAATTTATATTGAAACGTTATTTACAAAAATATTTTTTTCTCTTATAGAAATTCATTGTTAGACTTCGATCTTATTTATGTAACTAACCAAAGGATTTTACCAACACTCATTTTTTCCCTTCTTTAAAAATTATTTTTATATGCAAAATCGGCTAGAAATATCTCAAATGTTTTTAGCAATATGATAAAAGAAACTTTTAAAAATTAATTTATATCAATATTTTCCAGAAGCGACATAATTTAAAGGATATAACACAACACAGCCTCAAAATGTAAACATTTTCTATTAAACACATATCTTTCTCTATTATTTTTATATACAATAGCTACCTTTTCTAAACAAATAGAATTATCTTTGAATTGATATATATTTTCTATTTCTGAACAAATATAAATATTTTCGATTTGAAGGAAAGACTAAAAACCGATCTTTCCACATAAAATGTTTCTTTAGAAAGAGTTATTCATCTATTCACAAAACAACTAAATTTCCAATTTAATAAATGGATGTGAAATACCATGAGATTTGACATACCAAAATATTCCAGATGAGTTTGAAGTATTTTAAATGAAAAGGAAAAATTCAGCTTACCTAGAAAAGAGAGAAAAAAATTATGTAATTTATATTTTAAAAAGTATCAAAACATTTATATATCATATAACAGTCGGAACTCCATTTGACAAACTTCTATTTTGTGATGTTTTTTCTGGAACAAAGAATAAAGAATTTTGAAAGATTAATCTCTACTTAACGAATTTTCCGAGATTTAACGACTTCGTTAAATAGAGGTCTGACTGTATTTCAAGTAAAATACATGATGTACAATTTCACATATATACCAATCAATAACAGTGATATGGTCATTTTTTAAAGATAATAGGGTTCATTATTTTATATATTTTAATTTTATGTTAATCATTAAAATATATTTCTTTTCAACAACTTCTGTATAATTTTATATCAATATTAAATAGGAAATAGTACTTTTATCCAAGGGGGAGAACAGTGAGGTGATCTACACATTTTAAAGAAAAATCAGAGTATTCAAAAATAAACTGTAAACTTAGAGAAACTGCAATAGTTTAGATGCAAAGAAGTATCTAAAAATAAATTATCAATGGATTTTTTAGTCATCTAGATAAAGTAGAATATGCTACAATTTAAGGTAGCCTTTTTTCTTTGTTTGGTACATTTTAAGAAAATATGCTAAAATTAAGAAGATAAAAAGAAATTATTATTACAAAATTGTGTGTGGTAAAAATTTACAAAAAATAACATAAACGGGACCCATTCTGTATTAAAAGTTTATAAACAAATTTTTAATTCTGATGTGTTGCTATGTTATTCACTTTTGAAATGACCTTCAGGATAAGAGATATTTAAATTTTTACAAAAACTAGAGTACTGTATATTAGTTATTATATAAAATTGCTTAAAAACAATGATTATATTCATATAAGGGACTGTAAGTTTTGTAATAAAACAGTGATTGATAAATCTGAAGGTTCAAACACTTCTACTATTATACAGAACACACACACAAATGTGGGTTAATTATTTTCAAAACTTTTTAGCAATCGCTGTCCTCGTTTGAGCATTTTCAAGAAAACGCGTTTCAAAGTATGATATCTTGCTTAAAGTAATGGCATCTGTTCACTTGTAGTTTTTGTTTTAGGGAACGGAAAATAATAAACTTGGTATTTTTATAAAGCTAATAAGATGGTCTATAAAATAAAATCATAATTTTTTTTTTCAATTTTTGGCAAAGTTCATAATTTTAGGGACTTCGGATACCTTAAGTGACGAAAAGAAACAGAAGTTGAACATGAGTTCATGTGTTATTTGTAAAAATCTTTGAACTCAGTGGAGTTTTGTTTTCTAAATTCATAAACGCGTCTCTTAAATGGTTGTATACCCGAGTAAGAGAAAGTGGGGTTTTATTTTCAAGGAGAGCGTTTACCTTCTGGAAACTTTTCAGGAAGAATGTTCCCTTTCTTTGCAAACAATACTTTCTAATTTTCTCGAAGTGTTAATGACTCTCTCATGGGAACGGAGAAAGTTTTTCCATTACAAGAATTGCAATTGTGCAACGAAAAAAAAATTCATCTCAAGAATTTCTCTCACGATGAAAACATTACAAAATTAACCCACTTTTCATCAAAGAAGGAACACAAAATATGTAATTATTTAAGTGCATTTAACGTTTGTAAAATGTATACATTACTTCATTGTCTAATGTTTTCAATTTAATGAATGTATAGTATAAATTTTTTAAATGCATAATTAAAGTCAAAACCATTCTGAAAGAATAGACAGTTAATAGATTAATGTTCTAATGGAGTTATCGCTAAGAAAGAATAGAATGATCAATTACAAAAATTAGTAGAGCAAAATATGTTTCTCTAGTAAGCGTGAGTTGGTTACGGCTACGCTTTTAAAAACTGGAATCAGTTCAGAAGTTTAAGGGATTCAACATTGTGCCAAATAAGTACAAATAAAATTCGAGACAAGCCAACATTCGAGATATTGAGCCAAAATAAATACAAGCATAAAATTAAAATTAAAAGCAAATTTTAAAACGAAGACTCTTTGCTTATTTATACAAATTGTACATTTTTTGCAATAATTTTTTGTTAAAAATTGTTTAAAATACGTAAAAAATATGCTCAGAAATATTCAGACATTTACACACATACGTAAAGTTTTTCATTTATTTTCTAAGATAGATATCACTGACTTAGGAAATTTTCTTTTTATTTCGTGACATTAATTTGCGTCAAATGAGGAAGATTTAAAAAATTCAAAAATTAGAGATAATAAAGCGAGAAAGCAAATCTATCAGAAAGAAAATTTCAATCTTAATTAGAAAGGATCATATCGATCCATTTTTACGTCATAGGCGATTGCTTCTGACGATGTGAGTGAGAGAGTGAATATTAACGTCGCACTGTTCAGCTACACGAGGGCTTTTGGCGACGGATCTTGTAATTTTGAACCATGGTCAAGTGACGAGGGCGACACCTGAGCTGGCACCCTCCTCTCCAAACGACCACACTACGTGCATCACTCCCCAACACGGCGGGTCTTTCGTGGTACTGGGCTCGGACTCATGACATGCCAGCCATGATCCGATTCCTTGACCACTGGACTACCATAGCCCTCTTGACGATGGATTTCGTAGCTTTGAATCACGGTCAAATGACGAAAACAACGTTTGAGCTGAAGCTCCACCGCAGGGACGTCTTAAGGCAAGGGCCAACTGGCCCAGGGCCCAGGGCTTCTCCGACGGTGGGGCCTCGTTTCGTTTTCGACTCTCTTATTAAGATCATGATCCGGATAATTTTAATGGTCAAATATTATTCCCGTATATATTCTCCGAATAACAGGAAATTTCAAACTGCATGTCAACTGGGAAAAGTGGTAAGACAATATTGTTATGTGATGACCATTGCCCATATCTAGGCCCAGGCCTAATGCCATAAACAATCATTCAACTTCGTCAGTCGAAATGCGGCCTTTGATCAAGCCAGGTTTATGCCTACTTTTTTTGATGTGCACATTTGTTCCAAATTACCGTTTGAACGAGTATTTAACAATGCATGCTAAAAACCAGGGGTGGTCAAATTTTTCCAGAACACGTGCTACTTCTAATTTTTTAAATGTGTTTCGGTCCACCCAGTGTCAGTAGCGCACACAAGGAGGGGGGGGGGGATCCACCGTTCAGGACACTCTCTCATAGCCATTGATTTTTTTTTCAGATTGGTTAAATTTAGAATTGGTTCATTTTTTACGATTATAAACAGAATGTATATAATACGTAAAACTTAAGTATTATTTATTAATACTTTTTAATTTATAAATGCTGGTTTCATTTATAAAGCAGAACGTAACTGGTTCAAACAATAACAAAATTGAATAAAGATCTTCATTTATGCTAAACAATTTAATAGATGTACAGGTATATCACAAATGAGAAAAAAAAAAAGAAAAAAAAATTGTACGCAGGCATCTTTCAGAAATTTTCCCGATTCTTACAATACTGGTTCAAGTTAAACCCTTTTTCATACCAATAAAAAATATCAGGATTCATCAATTTGTAATTTAATCTTAATAATAATTGGAACTGTAAAGCAACACTGTGCATATATATAGAGAAAAATATATACATATTATAAATAAAGACCAGTTGTTGAGGAATTTTGAGTTAGCGACTTATTCACACAAAGCTTAACTTGCAAACCATTTACTTTAAACAATATGATTCATTCAATTCTACTATTAGTTCACACTCTCTCCATATTTATGTACATATATATTTATCTTGTTCAAATTTTCAATCGTTAATAAAATGTATTTTTAAGCACTCAATTGAGCTGAAATTTTAACACGATGATTTAATTAAAATTCATAAAAATAATTGATTAAAACTAATTATTCAAAGAATTACAAATACAGCCACGTTGGCATCATTTTCGGCGACTTAGCGATCATTTTGGCGACTTGCGCCGAAACTTGAAAATGTTTTTTTCTCACATTTTAAGGCGCTCATTTGAGCTAAAATTTTCTAAACACTATTGTTTTGGGTAACAATACGATAATTTAATTATAATTAATTAAAATAAATTTTCTGAAATTAATTATTTAAAGAATTACAGATACAGCCACGCTGGCTTCATTTTTAGCGACTTGGGTCAAAACTTTAAAAGATATTTTTCCTCACGTTTCAAAGCATTCAGTTGAAATGAAATTTTATACACACGATTGTTTTGGATGACAATACGATACTTTAATGATAATTAATAAAAGTTAATTGCCACTTAATATTGGGATTCTGTCATATGTATATACATATTTATATAATAATTGTAACTATTTAATAAAAAGTAACTAAAATAAATTTTTTTTTTTTTGTTGATCTAAGTAGGAATTGACTTAAAATTTTTTTTAATATTATTTGTTTTTTTGTCTATGTAGGTTATTATAAACGTTACTCTTCATAATCATAACTTTCATTGCATATTCTTTCTTATGATACATGATAATGAGTAATGCGAATGCATGATGACTAGTTTTTTTTCATACACCCATACATTTCAACAGATCACAGGTAATCTCTTAGTGGGAGTGAGGAAAAAAAACACCTTCTCCTTTCCAAACTAAGGAACAGTGAATAAAGCTAATAAAAAGGATGAGTCACGGGAGCAGTGAAAACTGTCCAAAAACGCTGTGTCTCGAAAAACGATTGACGCACATTAGAAAAAGTATTATACTTCACTTCTACCGTATTTGCGACGTGATTCACATTTGAATGCGAGTTAGTTTTCTTAAAAACAGAATGGCGTGCTTCTATGAAGGAAATATAGACGGCAAAAAAGAGATATAATTCAATTACTTATGTCAAAAACTCCTACATTCTCATTCTGATTCGAATAAAAAAAGAACTATCGTTTCATGCAATATCACTAAACAGTTTAACTATCTTTTTGAATAATTCGTATGAAACAGAAAACTGTTGAGATATAAGGAAGTATATGCATATTTTAATAAAAATAAAATGTTAACGATTTTCTTCTTTAAATGACTGACTATGTTTGGAACCGAGATTTTTAAAAAAGCGTATGTATGAATACATTTTTTGATATTTAATGTCACTTGAATTAGAATATATATATACAATTGTCTTAAGAATATTATTAAGATGAAAATTTATTTAAATGTAACTTTTTGGGTAACAATGAAGAAGGAATGACATATTTTCAAAACATTTTCCTATCATGAAAAATGTTTCGATAATAAAAATATTTTGCCTACATATAACCTAGGACTTTGATACATAGCCTGAAATAGGACTTTTGAAAAATTCACATTTTTTTCGGAGTTATTATCAATCGAAATAACAGAGAGGCTTTTTTTGTTTAAATTCCTCTACTCTGATGTATCAGAATATGAATAAATCGCCTTCATAAAATAAAATATTTCAAAAGTCCTAGTTCAGGCTCCGTACAGAAGTCTTAAGACATATATAGGCAAACTATTATTATTACCAAAGCATGTGCTAAATATATTGTATTTAAATATTTTTTCGCGAAAAAATATTCTTAAAGTAATTTAATGTGTATATTCTAATTCAAATGACGCTAAATATATAAAAAAAATCCTTTATACGCTTTGCAAAATCGTGGTTCCAAACATAGTCAGGCTTTGTGAAAATGTAAATAAAATCCTGCATTCTGCCAAAGAATCATGGTTGGTAAAACTTTGAATATTTTTCACGTATTTTTTTACTATTTCTTTTTGTTCGTAAATCTTTTCCAAGATTGTCACGAAATTTACTAAATGACTTTTTTCAGTACTTTTTAAGAACAAACTTCTAAGCTTGTGACAGATCTATACGCGTCCTTCCACTAACCCTCTTGGGAATTCTTTTGGTCCAGTAATTTTAACCAATCTTCTCCTAAAACAACAAAACGTGATACGCAAATTAAGTTTAATACATATATTCTTTCTTCGTGCGTTTGAGGTTAGTGAATTGTGAATAGATTAGAAGTGAAGTAAATCGGCAGTGAAATGTATACATAAACAAAGTAAGAAAGCCAGAAGATTGGATAGTAGGAAAGTGATAAGATTAACTAGCTGGAAGTGTTGAAGTCAACTTAAATTGAATAGAAGACTGCATGAGTTCAGGTACTGTGGTCTTAAATCAAGTCGATGTTTAGTAAGTTAAACTAATAGTGCGGTCATTAAATACGTAAGCTCTGTGTAAAGTAATATTAAAGGCAGAGCTGCATGATTGAATATATTCTTCCCAACGTGAATCTCGTCACCCTCTTGCTCTATTACTGATTCAAATTATATTGTTTAAAGTGTTGCTTGTGTCTGAGTTGATTATAGTGATAAATAAAATAATTGAAATTCATCATGTCGTATGATCCTTTAGTTCCACACGTTTAGCACGTTTTGAAATACTAGCAAGCAATAAATCAATAATAGTAGTTCTTTCGAAGTCGAAAAAGAATGGAAAGGCAAGTAAGTTTTAAATGTATTTCTCGCAGTTAAAAATTTAATAAGCATTAAGCATTATTCCGCATTTGAAAATCTCGATCTAGAAAAGGTCTCTATATATTTTTTAAATGTGAAGTTACAATTTGAAGTTATATACTCCCAAGAAATATACTTATTTTTTCCAATCTGAAGTTTATATAGAGTAAAAAAGGTTCAAGGAAATAAATTTGTTCCAGAAAAAAAAGGAACATTTATTTTTATTTTTATCAAAGCAAATCAAAGAACGCCTTTTTTCCACTGTATCGCGTTGTGCTGTTGACATCTAAAACTTGCCCAGTAACTGAGTCAGCTTCGGTAGATGGCAGTGATAAAAAAAAATCGCTGCAAAGGAAGAAACTCCATCAGGACCGGAAGTGCACAACTCACGCAAAGAATAGCACTGATCCGAAACATCTCAACTCCCCTTTTCTTTACCTTCCATCAAAACATTTTTTTTTTTACTCACTTTTTATTTCTCTCTTTTCTTATTACTTTCCCTTTTCATTCCTTGAAAAAAGGCAGTCGATTCATTAGCGGCGTTGTTTTAACACGCGGTTTGGAAGATGAATAAAGTAATGAAGCGAGATACGGAAGAATGAGAAGGGGCGAATGAAAAAAACGAGATGAGATTTCGCTTTGTTGTACGGCAACACAATGAGAACGCCGGGAGTGATAGGGAAGAACTGACTCCCCCTTCGAAGAATGACATCCGTTCCTTCGATTTATTATAAATAACAACACGAAAAATAAAGTGGGAATAATTGCTCATTTATTGGAATCGGAAGGAATCTTGGAGTTGGCATAAATTTGATTACAGTGATGCTATTATCATTTTATTATTGAACCGTAAAGACAGTTGTGTCATATTCACGTAAACAACCACAAGGTGATGACAAATTATTATTTTCATTCAAAAATATTCGTAAGATCCGGTTTGATATGGTGATCGAATATTAAAGTTTTATATCGAAAGGTAATTTATGATTGGATAACACGAAATTAATTTTATGTATGCTATATTAAGATTGACGAGAGATACAGCGATGGCTATGAATTAAAAGATGTAATCTTGTTGATTTATGCCTGTTTAGAAAGAAAAAAATGAATTTTGTGCGTCGCAATAGCATCGTCTTTGCTTTAGGTCATCAATTATAATGAAGAGTTTCATGACAGTTACAACTGATGAAAATTTGCTCGAATGACATGTTATTTTCAGAAAGAATTGCAATGATGAATGAGTTACTTAATTGTAAGCTTTGCGGCAAATTGAAAGATATTAGGTCATCCTTATTAGCCACATTGTCTTGCTGTTAAACCTTAACTATCTTTCACAAAGCTTCTTTTTATCTAATTTATCTAAACCATCAATTTTCGCTTTGAAAACGGGTAATTTCTCTCTTTTTCTGGGGATTAAAAAATTAAGTATTTAACACAATCAAAGCTTATTATTCATAGCTTAGATGCTTAAAAATTCATCGTCGAAAAAATGCACGTTTCTTCCAAACTTTATTCAACTTTTTACTTGCTGTTTATTTTCTTAAGCTCTTGTCATTTTTTAACTTTTAACCACTTTCAACTTTTTAAGTTGATTGAGTATTTTATTTCATTGCCTCTTAGGAAAGCCTCTTAAAATTCTCGATTATGCTAATGTATCTACTTGAAGTTCTTCTTAGATGGTAATATAAAAAGACTACTCTGATAAAGAAATTTTATTTGACAGTTGTCCACTTATAGTTATAATGAGCGATCTAAAAAGTTGTTCTTATCTAAGTTAAAAGTGCTTTCGGCTTGGACAATGACTAGACAATATGACACATATGATAAGACAATGTGGTACATATTAAATTATAGAAATTTTTGGATTACTTTTTTTGCTTTATTTTGGTTTGAATTAAAGGCTATCACATGAAAGTAAGTCCAATGCAGATCTAACTGTGTAAACCACAGTCCGATGACGAAGACAACACCTGAGCTGTGTTCCATTTTCCTAGATTCCACACAACACCGGGTGAAAATTATGAGGCTGAACTCAAGTTAATATTTTTAAATACTTGAAACTGTCTTCGATTTGAAACTGAGCTTGTGACCTTAACCACTGGATCCAAGAAAAGGCAATCCAAGTTAAGGGTATCCAACTACTTCCGACAGCAATTTTTTTTTAAAAAAATGTAGGTATCGGGATTTTTTTTTTTTTGTGGTTTTTAGATTTGTTTAGTACATTTTAAGAAAAATATACTAAAATTAAGAAGATAAAAAGAAATTATTCTTACTAAAATAAGAAAAATTTGGTAAAAATTTACAAAAAAATAACATAAACGAGGGGCCTTCTGTACCAAAAGTTTATGAACAAATTCTCAATTTTTCAGTTCTGTTATGTTGCTGTTATTCATGTTTGAAACGATCTTCAAGATAAGAGATATTTTAAATTTTACATAAACTAGAGCACTTTATCTTAGTTATATGAAATTGCTTAAAAAAACAGTGATTATATTCACATAAGGGACTGTAAATTTTGTAATAAAGCAGTAATTGATAAATCTGAAGGTTCAAACACTTCTACTATTATACAGAACATACACAAAAATTTCAGTAAATTATTTTCAAAACTTTCTGAGCAATCGCTGTTCCCGTTTGAACATTTTCAAAAAAACACATTTTGTATGACATATTGTTTAAAGTAATTTTTACTAAAACACTTGTAGTTTTGGTTCTAGTGAACGGAAAAAAATAAACTTGGTATTTTTATAAAGCTAATAAGATGGTTTATAAAATAAAATCATAAAAAAATTGTCAATTTTTGGCAAAATTCACAATTTTAGGGTAGTCGGATACCTAAAACAGTTATATCATTCTTTTTTTCTTACGTTACGAATTAAAAAGAATTGCATAGCCTTTATTCCCTAGGAATATCCTTGTTCAATGAGATGCATTTTCCTATATTTTAAGCAACTTTCATCGAAGGAGAAATTGGTAAAAATTAAGCGTAATTCACAAGAAAGCTTAAATACATCAGGTAATTATCTCTCTCTACTTGAATTATTCTCCATATCTTATATAAAGGATTTGCTACGATTAATGTTTCTGGTCCAATAGAATCCTGCTACTTTAATTTGCGGAATGAATTGTATTTAAAAATTAAGAAATATTCATATTTGAAGCAGTAATTTTTTTATAACTCATTACTCTCTCAGCTTAGAAGTGACAAGTTTCCCTTCCAAAAGTGATGATGTTCACTAAATATGATAATAATATTCCTTTGTCTCTTTAGGTGTGTGATGCAATGTAATCTTTTACTACCTTCTACAAATGAAATTTCTAAGAAAACTAATGAATAATATTATTTTTTCGAATACATTGCAACAAAAAATAACTAATAATGTACTGTAGATCTAATGCTGACAAGATTAATCACTTTTCCTATTCGGTAATCAGAAAAACATTTTACGAATTTATTAAGAGTGATAATTACTTAGAATTTAATCTGAATCTCTTAAGAAACATCTTTTAAATATACTTTCAATACTTTGATCGAACACAAATAGATGTTACCTACCCTTGCCTGATTATGTCATTTTTGAAAGAATAAATTGTAGAAAGAACTTTTGAGTTAACGATTTTTGTACTTTCTGTCACATAGTGTTTCATTACAGTTTTATTTTCAAATATATATTAGAACAATGACTAACATATAAATTTTAACAAAAGAATATTTTTACATGCATTTGTTAAAATTTATGCACGTTTTAATGTATTTTCAACTTTGTATCTGGTCAAGAATTGATTTTTTTTCTTGTTGCATTGGACGTAAAACGCTACTGAATTGTTCTAAAATATATCGTTATTTTAAACACCAGTGATTTTTATACAGTAAAAAAATTGATATATATATACAGAACTTTAATTTTCCTATAAGAAGTTAATATTTCAAAATTATTTTTACTGAAAACACATACAGATACACAGCAAAATCTAAATTTCAAAATGAATTTGCAAGTCAATTTAAATGTTAGGCGCGAATTTACAGAGTACTTTTCAACGCTTGGATGTTTTATTCATAAGTCATAGTAAATCGCGTGCATGAAAAATTACAAAAGCGTTCACTATTTAAGAATTTACGTTTCGTGATAACTTTTGGAGGACGATGTTGATATGAAATCACCAAATCTTTCGTAGCAGCTATGTCAACACAGAATGGAATTTATCAAAAAGAAGTAAGATGAGTCAGGCGCAGTTTTGAAAAAGAATGGTGGAGGTTTAGAGTAACATCAAGAATCATCCGGATTATTGTTAGCTAAGAAAAACTAAGTACTATTTAGTCTCCGATTCAAAAGTCTAGACTTTGGTCTTAGTCTTCGATTTTTAGTAAATTGAGGATAAAAACTGTGGACAACGTTTTCACATAATCACAGTTTGGAACTAAATTTCATTAAAAAAATTGCGATGAACAATGAAAGATGTTGCGTACTTATTTGAACATTTATTTCAACTAAGTATACACTTTTTAATGCGACGTAAAGTGGAAATTTAAAAAGTAAGATAACCTCTCAAGTACAATCTGACTTTGGAACAAAACGACGAGGTCCGTTAATAATTTGAAATAGAGGGATTTTTTAAAAAAAATGACACTATTCAGAGTCCCGTGTAGCACATAACCGCAATGGCACTAAACTTGATATACAGACTAATTATGACATGGAAAGTAAGACCCCATAAAAATTAGCACCAAAAATCGCCGATACAGGTATTAATGGCGCTGTTGTAACTTACCAAATCCGAGAATTAGCTTAAGGCTGTTTTCGGCCAATGTTAAAGATTAGGACCCAAAGTCAGAATAGTTTTTCATAGATAAAAGTACTAGAACATTAATATTATATTCTGGCTTCACTATCCTGTAGAGAATCCTTTATTTTATCATATTACTCATTTGAATTCCAGTTGACACCTTTTCGCATTTTTTTTTCTCCTACACCGTAATGTTAAATAAACTACCCCTTTAATTTTTTTTAAAAAAAACTAATTATTTATGAAATATTTTGAAATTTTAAAAACACTATATTATAAGCAAACACATGAGTTACAATGTCACAGATTTTTATAAAATTGAGGCATTTTTCTGTCCGAAAATTACGTATTCACGCTCTCGTACGTATGGCGTGAGTGAGTGAATTTTAACGTCGCACTGATTAGCTACTCGAGGGCTTTTGGCGACAGACCTCGTAATTTTGAACCATGGTCAAGTGACGAGTACGAAACCTGAGTTCTGGTACCCCCTCTCCTAACTACCACACCAACGAGAGAACGTTTGAGCTTTCGACAGATTTAACATGCATCGATCCCCTATACGGCGGGTCTTCAGTGTTGCTGGGTTCGAACTCCTGACAAGTCAACCACGTGTCCTTTACCTTGACCACTAGGCCACCGCTACTACTCGTAGATATGGCGAAAACAGTCTTAAGACACGGGTACACATGAAAGCAAAATTCAAAGTTATTCTTTCACAGGCTACAACTTCGTCAGTAATTTCAGATACAAAAAACATGTAGACAACTCTGAAGAGTATTCTCAGCTGAAGTGAACCAGCTTAAATGAATATGCGAATTACACTATCAGAATACGCATTAATGGTAAAGTTGTGTTATTGTAATCATTCACAGAGCTCCTTGTGAGCCTAGAACCCGACACAACGATGCTTATCGCTCGATGCTTTGAGTGGAATGATTAATAAGTTCGAAGAAACAGAGCCACTGACGATTCCCCCAGGATGAGGACATGAACCTGTGTCAGAAGTGATAACAGATGTTGCAACTGTAATCTTCGACAGATCACAGGGAATCATTGTTGTTACACACATCACAGAGAGTGTGGAATATTCCATGCGATATGTGTACGACCGTAGGAAATGTTGCAGAGAGAATGCACGGTATAATCTCTAAGAACGGTGGCCAGATTGAATGTGGTTGAATTCCTCGACGGGAAAGTAAATGTAGAGTATGAAACGTAGCATTTCACTGTTATTTTGTAAGTGTTGTTATTCTTTTTTTCTTTTGTAATACTTTTTCATAGCACAGCGCCATAAATACCTCTATTGGGGATTTTTGGTACTAATTTTATTTCACGAAATCCTATTTTCTCTATTCATTATTTATCTCCATACCAAGTTTGGTGCCATTGCAAATTGTTAAATTGAGTTACAGGTGGTTCTCAATAATGTCAGTTTTATAAAACTCACCCTGTATTATTCAACTGCACCATCAATGAGACAGAATCAAATCATATTTTCATAAACTCAATTTTTTTCAATTAGTTATGCAAAGGTTTTCTTATTGCTCTGTTCAAGCTCAAACAAATGTGGAGAAGATTAAAAATCTCGCTGAATTAAAACCGAATTACAATAAAAATTTAGTACCACGTGTTTGAAACCCCATTCGAGACACAACAAAGATTTCATTATTCGTCCAGAATTACTGATAAAAGAATAAACAAACCCCATTTTAGTAATGTTCTCGAAGAGGAATATATTTCATTAGATGATTTCATTCTTCTTGTGGAAGATGTTCTTCCCAATTCCACAGTCGAATGACCACCCAAGAGGTAAAAGTAGAGACTAAGAAATGGCGGTCATTTTACTTGAATACGGGATTAAAGACATTCACGAAATAAAAGGCCGAGAAAAAATCTTTTGGCCAGGTCCATTGACCTGTCACTTGTGACGAGGGGGAGAGGGGATGGAGACGCAAGGTCAGGGTTGCGAATGGCAGTAAGCACGATGTGGGAAAACCTCCCGATTGGGAAAGCTTCCACAGTTACGGTTAATCGTGAGGAATTGTTTTTGTCTGCGTGGGAGTTACACCATATCCGAAAGATGATTGTTTTGCTTTGTTCCTCGAGAACGAAACATGAAAGAGTAGATTTTACTTGTTTTATGAAATGATTGTAATCTTTTCTTTCTCTAAAATATATTGTTCGATAGACTACTTTTCTTCGTACGCTTTCACTCTTCAAAAGGTTTTTTAAAAAAAAATAAATCTCATTATTAGCTCTAGCATATGTTCTACAAAATAGAGAGAGAAATTCTTAAAGATTTGTGAATAAAAGCAGAGGAAAGAAATCTGATATAACATATGATAAAGAAAAAAATTAAATAAGAATAGGACGCAATAAAAATTAAAAGAAAGTATTTTCATAAAAATAAGGTAAGATATATGTATGCATGCATATATATTTTTAAATTCATTAACACAATGTAAATTGCATTACTTAAAAATATTGTGCGTATGCATTCAACGATAAGAGGCTTTGAACGAGACAGTAAATTTCTCTGTTGTTATTTATTTGAGTTGTATAATATTCTTAAAAACATATTAATATTTTATTAAAAACTGAATATTATGCTATAAATAATTGCACGATTATATATACGATGAAAACAGTTTTCGAGAGATGTGTTGAAATATTTTACTATTAAAATAAATGTTTTATTAAATCTTAAGAAGAACAGATCAAACGGTTATTAAAGAATTTTAAAAATATTCTTAATCATAATTTAAATTTTCGTTTTCCGCATAAATGATTTACTATGAAATAGAATACTACAAATACTTAGTAACTCTCGATTATAAGTTGAAAGAATTCTCTATGGTTTCAAAATAACATAAATTCTTATATTGAAATGCTTAATCTCGTTTCTAATCTTTGGAGTAATTTTTTTTCAGAAAAAATGTCAAAAAACTGAAATTATTTGAAATAAGATTAAATATTTTCCCCTTATATATATTTTTAGCTCTCTCTCTCTTCTTCTGTCTATGAATTAGAAATGTATTTATATATTAGATTTTTTTTCCTAGAGGATTAAATACGTCATTCAAAGAGGATCAAAGGGACAAAAAAGCATTAGAATGTTTGTTTTGCTTCCAATCAGTAAATTAATACTTATTTTCAATTCTTTATTTCGACTTTTCAATATGCTCGCAGCCCCCCACAGTTTGAGAGACGCTAGTTTAACACCTTTTGCAACAGTAAGAAGCCCAAACGAAAAAAAGCAAATTAAAGCAACTTGCTAAGGTGTTTTTCAGATAATTGAACTAAATGATCGTTTCTGGTGCCAATATTAATCTCCTTATGTGCTGAAGATTTGTGAAAAAAATTCCGAAATGTAATAAAAATAATTTTCACAGAAAAATGGGAGGATTTGTGTGTGTTTCAATATAAGTAGAAAGCGAAGTATTGAAAAATTTCGTAAATATAGACAGTTTCATTAGTTTCTAGAAATATAAACATTGTATATTTCTTCAAATAAATATTTCGACATCCTGAAAGAACTTTTTAAGAAGAAAATATTTTGAGAATCTCACTTTATTTCTCCTTATTGGCTCGTATTTGAATATTTTTGCATCTAAGGCATTTAATTATTTATTTCCCACTTTTCACGTGAGTTACTTTTTTCTTAAAAAAAAGTGGTGTAAAATATATAAGTACATTTTTTTAATGCAATGAACGGGATTTAATTTATTTAATTTATTCATGTGAAAGTTGGCCTTTTAAAACTTTTTAAGTCATTTTTAGAGCTTGCTTAGAAATAATTTTTAAGATTTAACCCTATTTTATACAATTTAAAAGTTTAAATGTATCCAAACCTGCTTACAAAGTTAATTCCTTTCTCAGAATTTTTTAGATGCAGAATATATGAACTTTTTGATTTAATAAGAATATTAATATTTAGTGTAACACTAAAACACAATAAAATCTCAATCCAATTTTAAGTCAGGCAACGATGTTACTATTCCTTAATTTAAGATTTTTCTTATACAAAAATTATTCTTCATTCTTGTTTATTGACACAAACTTATGTACTTTTGAAATATTTATCTTACAGGGGAAATGTGTTTCTATACATGACATTTTTATTTTATTTATTTAATATTTCTTCTTCTGCAATCACAAGTGAGTGAGTGTGAGTTGTATTAATGTCGCAATATAGAACTTTGCGAGGACTATTGGCGAAGGACCTCTAAATTTTGAACTATGGTCAAGTGACGAGGACAACACCCGAGATGGCACCTGACTCTCCTTTTTCTGCAATCAAAGAATTCAATATATCGAAGCAATATTTTAAGTTAGCATTGCTTTAAACACATTTTGACTACTCACAACAACATAACAGTGAGTTTAATTTTAAGGTTTTCCACAGTTCTTATCCGGAAACTTTAGATTTTATTGAAGCTGAAGGATGGCATTTGATCTTTGTGTTTCCATTTTCATACCATTAAATGAGCTGTTCTTAAAAGGATATAATAATGTCGAAAAAATTAACCATTTTACCGAATGTCTTGATGAACTTCTAAGAATTTGCCTAAGAATCCGATCCACTCATGCAAGAATAAGCCCATCTTTCTCAGTAATCTGTCGCCAAACATTTATTATTGCAACAAGTTCATGAAGCAAAACTAAAAGCCAAACACATTTATCTATTCATTTATCGCCTTTTCTAAGGAATGTCCCTCCCATATACTGCCTGGATAAGAAATTTCTTAAAAATAATTCCGGTTGACATTGGGTCAGATATATTTCACTCTAAAAGCGGCACTTCCGGCATATCCTGATGTTTAGAAATGGGAAATGTTAGCAAAACCAAAAAGAATGAAGTGTTGGTGTGGATAATATACACCATTAAGAAATATAACACTAAAAGAATTTCATTCCCACTCAAGTTCCCGCTAAAGAAAAGGATTTCGAGCAAGAAAAACTTGTTTCAAACGTGACAGGAAGATATCAGAGAAGAATATCGATGTCTTCTTAGTATGCTTTTCATATTCTGTTACTAAAAGAACTGACTTAAAATTCCAGTTTATGGATATTTTTGACTTTTGAATACATGCAACAACAAAAGTTACTCTTTGGTAAATATACAATAATCCCCCGAGCTTACGTGATAGGTCGGACTGAGTGAAAATCACGTAAATCGGGGTATAACTTCGCAGAAAAATACATATATAAATACATTTTTTTGTTGGGGCCGGAGACAAAAAAAAAAGAGAAAATAGTAATTTAGAATACAAAAAGTTTAATAAAATCTTAGGTAACACAAATACAAAATCGCAAACCAAATTTAATATGATTAGAAGGTTTCATAAAATATAACAAGTAGTCTGCCGACTCAAAGGTTTTTTCTCCCGAAAAATTTCCTCGCAGCATTCTAATATTTTTTTATTCCTTTGTAACAGGTCTATTCGTGTTCTTCTTACAAACAAGCCTCTTGGGGAAAAATAGGTCTTTAAAATTCATTCTGATTGAAAGCCTTCCTCCTCCAAAGAAGAAGTGATTATGTAAATTAAAACATGTATATATAGATTATATAAACTTTCGAGTTAAAAAGAGAGAGAGAGAGAGGTTACACTGTGTGCTAACGGATAGCAGTGATTGATTCGCGTGAAGCTAGGCAACAGAACTTCGTTACTTAATTGATTAATATTAAAATTGACGATTTGATCAATTAAGCGCTAAATTTGGGTTATATCAAATTGAATTAGAAGGCTATTGCCTAAACGTAAGTGATCCAATTTATTAAACCTCCTAGTATCTCACCTACCTGCGATTGCTTCACATATTTAGTAATTAGTGCATTTTTCAGTTTGAATTGTTGAATTTGTGTCTTCGTTGAGAATTGTTAATAAAGTTTGTTTTGATTATGGCTTATCTTATTTCCGACCCTCTCACACTAAGGGATGACACGGGTCATCCCTTACACCTTGTTTTGTTGGGAAAATATGCTCTTCGTTGAAGTCTGTATTTTCTAAAATTTGTAACCTTTTTCAATTAAACTGAAGCCTTCTGTCCAATTCCCAACCGTAATTCGATCTTCTGACTGAACTGGGTCTGAAGACTTTAGTTATTCAATGTCTTGCTCTACTCATGCATTTCCATGAGCTCATCCATTGTCAGCTCTTGATTGTAGGAATCCAGCAGTTCTTGAACGTCATCACTATCCACTTCTAAATTTATTTGCCTGGCTAAATCGTAAATTTCTCCTATCAAATTACCGATTTCATCATGGCACTAATTCTCTCTGAATTTCGGTGATAATAATAATAAAAGAATTGACGAGATATGAAAATCGTGCTACTCGGAATTCGCTTGAGTCGGGGTAGCGTTAAGTTGAGGTCTTACTGTACACGGAACTAGATTCACAGAATCAAACCTTGGTCTGTACATACATGGGAAAACCAGTTTTAATGCTCAAATTGAAATTATACATAATCTTTAATTTTTTATGTTTCAGATTGTAATTACTGTTGATATATATAAATGTATACTTTTTCGACTCGTTTTTCTACACAGACTTCATTATGTTCTATTCGTGAAATGAATTTACTTTGTAGGACATGTTAATCAAGAAGCAATAAAATTCATTACAAAAACTGTTCGATGAATATTCTTCCGGTTAAACCATGCTATTCATATGATACATTATATATTGTGCATTCTAACGTTATACGTTACGAAATATCAAACTCTATTGGTCATTTTTTTTACTTCAATTTTAACAATATTTTATCTTAATTTGAAGTTTTGACTATCATCATCAAATCATCACTTGAGCTATACTTAATTTAATACTGCAGAACATAGTCCAAATTTAGAAAAAAAATCAATAGATGCAAGAACAAAAACATGAGTTTTCTCTGATGTTAGAAAACGGAAGTACATATTTTTTGTACTAAATGGAGTACCCATCCTTCACACGGGTAAATTTTTACAATAAAAATCAACAATCCAGAAAGTAAACAGTTTTTTTAAAAATATTATTGAATAATATAGCGATCTTGAAAAACTCCACGAATAAACTGTCGGAACCAAAGATACGCTGTGACATCACGTAACGTTATATGTACCAGAGCTATATACAGCAGAGAAGTAATCTTTGGTAATTGAAAAAAATTCAAACAAATTTTTAAAAAAATCGACGAAAATAAATATGACGGATTAATATTTTTCACGATTTAAATGAAATACCTTATATTCTATAAATTACCATAATATTAATATATCATATATATATATATATATTATAACCTATATCCTTATAAATTATATCCAGCCAAGTTACAAATACTATTTATATTCATAACTAATTCAATGCCACCACCTACTACGGTGGTTATGACACTCGGCTTGTAATCGAGGGCTCGGTTTCGAATCCCGAATAAGGCATGGATGTATCCTTGAGAAAAGAAGTCAGACTTTCGCTTGAATTGGATTTCCATCTCAAATGGAAAGCAGCGCACCCCTTCTGTTCTGTGCTGGGATTATCGTTTGTAATAAAAAGTCTATATTCTTCTGTGTTTGTATTGTATGTTTCTGTTCATTTATCTCTCGTCTTTCTTATGTATCCCAGTATGAAACACTCAACAATAACAACTAATTCAATCAGAAAACTGAAATAATACATTTTGATGCGTTTCAACACTATGAGGTTCTATATATTTTTACACATACGACTTGTTTAAAAAAAACCTGAACTACATTTTAAAACTTTAATAATTTCTGGCCTTTTTACAATAATTCACCGAAGCGTAATCCTTGGAATATATCTACTTGCTTCAGTAGTTTCGTGAAACGTAATCACATATCCTGCCCAGATAAAAGGTGATTTATTGATATCCTAAGGCTTTCGGTAGTATCTACCAAGTTTTAATAAGATGCTTGTAGTAGATATTTCTTAAAATCACTATATCTACGTACACCAAGAGTCTTGTAAAACAAACAAAACATTTTGAAATCAGTGATTTGTAAAATTGATATATTCACATGAAAACTGATGCATTTTTCAATTCACAGTAAAAACAGAAAACAAAAGCATGAATTTTCCTCTATATATGAATGCTTCACTTGTCAAATTGATTTTTACTTTCAAATTTTTTAAAAATCTTAATGTCAAAGCCCTTAATTGACTCTTAACTGTGAATATTCAAAATAAATTTCTCCAGTAAAAAGTATTAACACCACTAAATGACAAAGTTTGCTTAGGGATTAAATAATAAATAATTCCTTTATGATGCTAATTTGGTTATCTCTATACTCTACTATAAATCGTAATAAAAATTTAGCTAAAACACTTCTTAAGAAAGCAATTGAAATTTAAACACATATGAAACTCGTTTTTTATTGATTCCAAGTCCAGAGGAAAAAATGTAAGCAATGAATCAACTGGCATTTTCCAAAGATTCCGAAGATTTAACAATTCGTTATTATCGAGTCTCAAATGAAAAAAAAATTCAGCAAATTTTTCGGTACAATATAATAATAGCTTACAAAAGAAAGTACAATTTCATATGGTTTGAATGTGTGGACGATTCTTCTTTCTCTACAAATACTTTAGACAGTTGTATCATTATCAATAACAATTTTCCCGCGCAACCCAAATATTTCAATTAATAAAGGACAAAACAATACTTCAATATTTTAAAAGGAAGAACAGGAAATAGAGATAAACAGTATGCCTTCATCATACTTTCTCAAGGTTCCAAAGAAATTCAATCTAGGTTTCGAAACCTCATTAAAAAAAGCAACTCTGTACACTTGGGTATTACCCACGCATCGACGACAAAGAGCACAGTACAAGATGCAAACTTGTTACCCAGAGAAAGATAACTTGGGAAAAAAATGCTGCCATAAACAAGAGCATACACACTCGTAAGCGAAAGAACGTGTAATTAAATTGTCGGATGGAAGAGATAAAGTTACAAGAAGAAATTTAGATTAACAGTAAGCAATATGAAACAAACAAGGAGAAGAGAATCTTTTTTTTTTCTTCATATCATTCTCAAAGAAAAGGTCAAGGCTTATCTCATTTGCTTCGGAATCTTTTTCTAGGTCACGTTTATGCAGAGAATATTTCTACTTTTTTTTATTTCCACGCTAATCTCTCGCACACAATGGGAAATCTCTATTCTGCTTTTCAGGATTTAATGAAATGGATAATGCAAATAAGGATATCTTTACAATGTAATAATAGTCTGAAGTTCCGCAAACTCCAAGGGGAATCTCACTAGGTGATGTCTTATGCGTTCTAGTTATTGACCTCTGCATATAAATCGATAAGGGGTATCTTTAATGAATGCAGAGCATAATAGATCCAGATCATCAAAAAAGATTGATAAGCAGTGCATTAAAATCAATATTAATTTAAATCAGTGGAATACAGTGCCACAAGACAGTTGTTTTATACATCACAATCATTTCGAATCTCATTCATTTTATACAACGAATCTCATTCCTTTTTTTAATTCTGTTATACATTTATTTTGGTCACTAACAAAAGCCTTCATACATAACGCAATCTGTTATTTTAGTTATAATGTAATTCGCTTCCTGTTATTTGATTCTAAAGTTTATTAAAATTCAAAAATTCTGAGTGATACAAAAGATTATGTGTTTGTAAAAAAAATTCAAAATAAAATTCATAATTAATTTTTTGAGAAATAAAACTTAAACTTATTATTTTTTTAAATATTTCTTTTGTAAACATAAACACATTTTCCGAACTTTTTAATAATTTTTTTTTCTTTCAAAAATAAACATTTGTTAATGTATTGATAAAATATGAACAAATAAAAAAATGCTGTTTCAGCATATAAATCTGAACATTGCTCAATGGGCTAAAATCACGTGACGGCATAGTCACATACTAACTGTAATTATGTATTTCCAGCCAATTAGTTTGTTATGGAACGTTTTGTTCAATAACGTTAAAGTTTTAAAATTTGCTGCAAATAATTCGAAGAATAAATTTTTATTCCATTAGGGGGTTAGCTGAGCCAACATCAAAACATTGCAACTAGTCTGATGCCAAAATACGGACTGTTGCCAATCCGGTAAACTGAAGAATGTTACAAGGAAATTGCTTCCAGATTTACAATATAAATACACAGTATAAATATAAATATTCGTTTATATAAAATACAAATTACTAATATTACAATACATAAATATAAAATTATAAAATTCATTTAAAAAATTAATTATTTTACTAATTATAATGTTCCATAATTTTATTAAATTTCTGTTTGTTTATTAACTCACTTGGCGTGAGCGGCCATTAGATGGCAACCAGTTGAATAATATTTGTCTCAACAAGTTCATATATTCATGCGACGCCATAGTCACAAGTAAATGCAATAACATATTTCTAACCAATAAGTTTACGCGCTTCGTTATTGCCAACGTTTGCTTCTTACAGAAGCTTTCTTTTAAAGGATACATATTTGTCAATAATAATGCACATAGGTAAGCAAAAACTGATTTGATTTAAAAGTACACGTATTTGCCAAGATTTTTTTTAATGTTCAAAAACTTTTTGGAACAATAAAATGCTTGAATATCTTTACGCAATTGCCATATTCGAAATTTTATCTAAATTTTACTAGTAGAACAGCAAGTACAAGCCAGTTTTAAGTTCAATGGATAACACGTGATTCCACTTATATTACAGTCTTCAATTTATCCCATTTTTCGTAAATAATTATGAAACGAGAACAAGAACACGTAAAATTGTAGAAAATAAGAACCAACTTAAGTATATCCTAAATGCTTAATGTATTTCATAATTTAAATTTCAATTAGTTTTTAGTTTAAATTTAAATAGAAATATAGACTTCACAATGTTCTTTTAATTTAATGATTGTTAAAATTTAAAACTTATCAAATTCTAAAAAAAAAATACAATGAGAATTTTTCACGAAGAATTGTTCGAACACATTCCATTATATATTTTCTAAATCGAATAAAAATAATCTGTTATACCTATGAGGTGTTTCGAATAATTATTAACATTCTAGGAAGTTTAACGAATAGCATATAACTTGACATTTTTTATTACAAACAAAAAACTGGACATTAAAATCTGATTTGAAACACCATTCGTCTGCGTCAGATGTGAATAAAAACTTCAAGGGAAAAAAATATCTCTAGACGATTAAGAATCCAGCTTCTTTAAAAACGATTACAATTCGTCATGCTCTCGTGTAATCGATATTTCTTCTCAAAATGTAGTGTTCGCTTTCCGAAATGAATTCTGATGTGCATTAGGCGATGAATTCCATGTCATTTAACAATATAATTATAGTCTTCTATTATACACATCGTATGTCAAGCAGAAAGCATTAGGCTTACGGATTTCGAACATTTAATTCTCTCTTTCAATCTCTCGGGGTAAAAAAAGTACTGGCGGCTTCTTTCAAAGATCTTAGAAAGAAAAAATAAGTTATTGCTTCGGGAAATTCGGGGTCAGTGGTGACAAGAGATAAATAATTTTATTGAGGATTTGGTTATATAACTGTAAAAGTGATATGATTTGCATCACTGACATACCACCATCTGTCGGATATTGGGATTAACATTTTTTCTGTAGAATTTAACGCTTCATTTTCTGGCAACATAGATCTTAGATTTCTAAAGTTATAGGTATTAACTTGTCTAGGAAGTTAATTCGTGAATCAGGAATGGAAACTTTTGAATGAATATTAATTTTACAAAAAGAATAATAAAAGAATTAAAAATAAGATTTATCAAGTGATATTACTTTTTTACGTATTGATATAAGATTACTTACAAGCATCACTGCTGAAAAATAGCATTGCTATTTTTGAAGAGAAATAAAAACAATAATATCATGAAATCTTTTAAAGCAGGAAATTGTGTTGAAATTCAATATAAATGTTCTGTCAATCCTTTTTCTTATTTTAATCATGTTTGAATCATCGATGCACTGATATGTTTGAAATCGAAAGCCTTCTTTTTAAAATTAAAAAAATTTAAATAGCAACATTAAAAACTTCATAAATCATTTTTATCACGAAAAAAATTACTTATCATGTATAAGTCAGAATCCGATGGACCAGATAGATAGGATTCATAAAAATCTACATAGGGTCAAGGTTTCAAGACTAATAACGCCCTCCCCGATCTGAAATAACTTGAATTAAAAACGAATTCCATCTTCAATAACAGTCCACTCATTTATCTTGAAGTAGGCAATGTACCTTTAGAACAAGCAATGAACGTTCAGGGTAATAGATTACTATATAGTGTAGCATTTCATTTACAAGTACTTTTAAAAACAGGTTTGTTTCTAAATCTCTGCTTCCATTATACGATTTATCTCATTCCATCTTGCTGGAAAAACACGAAATTGCCCAATCTAAACTTCTAATTGCGATTCATCCTCCCTCGAAAATGCGTATCAAGAACGATTCCGTAATGAACTCATTATGCAAGGACCGTCGGCGAATGTATAGTTTGACGTCACTACCGTCCTTCCCTTCAGGTCCGGATCGTGTGCGAAAGCACCTGGTCGCCCCCGTAGAACGTTCGCAAAACACCTGTCGGTCGCACGCTTTTAGATTGTTTATGGTTCGAATGGTGTTGCTTGATAGAAAGGATCACGCGGTTAATTTCTTCTGCAACAAAAAGGGTTGAGGGTGGTTTTCTTCGAATTTGGAAAGAGAGCGTGAGTTGGATTTTTGTTCTGTTTCTGTTAAGATTGCTTAAATAAGAAATAAGAAAGAGATTTCTTTGTTGAATATGTTCAGTAATCGTTGATCAGTTTCTGATAAGCTGATTAATGAGGTATCGACAGGCTTCAATTATAGTTTTCGTAATTTAGAGAATGGTGGGAAGGAGAAAATTGAAAGGAAATTATCTGGAAATCGTGAGATAGGTTTAGGAATAGTTTCGGTTATTCAATGTTTTCTTAATTTGTCAAATTACCAGGCTTAGATGTAAGTAGTAACGTTTAATTAGTCAAATTATCTAGATGCCCTATTTTTAAGGATTGAAAAGTTTCGCAATTTTATTTCACACACACGCACATTGTTATTTTATAAAAAAATTTATTGATGTAAGTATTAGTAGAGTATTGTAAGAGTCGAAAAAGCGAGTAAGAACTACATATCTTTTAATGTTTACAACACGGGTGTAATAATAAAAGAGGATTGTTAGAAAAAATTTGTACATTAAAAGCTCCACACCCTTACATTATATATATAATATAATATAAGAATATAATAATTATCCTACAAACTATTATCTTTTTCAAACCTGCCGCCTACTTAAGGCGGGGAAGTAGGGTTAAGTTTGCTTTATGGGACCTTTCCTTCAGGAGAAAATCTATATATAATAGTGCATGAGAAGGTTTAGAAAATAAATCAAGATTGAAAAAAGCTTAAGCCTGATTATTGCACGTGTAATCATACATTAATCTGTTTAACAATTAAACTAAAAGGAATGAATGTTGTACAAATGGTCAAAGTTTCAAAAAGGTACACTCAATAAGTAAACACAAATTCAACAATTTACCACTATGTATATATGTAACAAAATGTAATTATTTGAGAAGGGCAGTTGAATAGCATTCGGCTATGAAATTTAATATTCCATCCAAATACTTTTAAAAAGCAACAGAAATCCAACAGTAATGAAATAATAATAAAAAAAAAACGAATTACTAAAAATCCACAATCATTTTCAATTCGTTTTATCTCATGGGCGTTTCAAGCTTTAGATAATCTTCACATTATTACTGTTTGGATAACAGTTTACATAATAAAATATGAATTCAAATATCGTACTCATTATCTGGTTACAATCACCAAATAATAACGCTCTAATAAAAGCGCATTCTGCCCTTTTCATTGTTAAATACAACCGTATTCAAATTTCAAAAACTCCTAAGTTAAAGTTTTATCATTGGCAGTTTCTGAATTCTAAGGTAAAAGGTTTGCATACACAAACTCTTATTGATCTATTATATAACGTTCATTTAACACTAATATGAATATGGATTATCATATGGCTGTATAATATAAAAGTAGATAAAGAGAATTTTAATTAAAAATACTCTATAGTGAAAAATTTTAGATTTTAAAAAATCTCTACCAATAAAATACATGCAAACAGTAAAATTTTAAAAAATGTCTTCAAACGCTTTTGTTTAAAAAATAATTTCATGCAAAATTGTTCGAAGATTTGTAACATTAGTATAAACAAAAACTCTAAAACAGTTCAAAAGCGACATGTTAAAAACATTGAAAGCAAAAACTAACAATTTTTTATGACTTAGTTTTTATCTCTTATCTTTAAGCTATTTTTATGCGCTATCAATTACCATAAATAGAAACAGTTTTTTAATGCATTTCCCTTATTGTCTTTTTCAGTTATTGATTACTGGAATAAACATATGAAAAACAAAGATCCGGTAAACTTTTAACAATAAACCTAAATTTAATTATGAAGTTTAAACCAGGAGAAGCATGACCAGATCCTTTCCACCGCAAATAATAACTAATAATTTCGAAGCGATTAATATAATTATCTCTGCGCAGTATTCTTCTTTATGTGCATACATTGAATGAAATACAAAAACAAAACCAATTTGGGTCATGGAACTTTAATTAGTATGTTAGAACAAAAATAGAAAAGAGAGAACTATGCATTGTTTAAGTGGCAATTTTAAGCAAATAATATTTTATCTCTTGGGGTATAATTTTACAAAGAACAATACTTTCAGTCACGGGTTTTAAAATATTTAAATTGCTATCAACGGGAAATTGTTATGAATAAAATTACATAAGGCTTATCTGATAAATTATATTTAAATTAATAAAGCGTCTGTTATATTAGGAAAGTTTCTTAAGACTATATAATTTTCTGCGTAAATTTTTACTGTATAAACAAAGGGTAAATGAATATTTTTCGATTTTACAATTATTTCGATTAGTTTTTGAATGTATTGTGCTTACTGAGAATATTACGAATATTGAAAGTTAACAAAAATTTACCTGTCAGTCATTCTTTTAAATGTACAGATCATTTTCTTGTCTATGGTATTCCTCACAACGCAGAAGAAATCCAAAGAAAAGTCTGAATAATTTTTATTCTAAATTACTCCAAATTTTATAGATTTTTGTTGTTGTTGTGTTGCCACGCAGGTGGTTTCATTCTTCAAAAACTTCAATATTGTCAACTTTTAGCATTAATATATCATAGAATAAAAAAAAAGTTAAAAAACTTTTAGAATTTTTTTTAATGATTTTAAATTAAAATCAATAAAAAATGGCAACGTATACTTAATTATTTTAAGAAATGCATTTTAAAAGATTTGGCTTATTCTTTTATTCAAGTGTAAATTAAGTAAAATCGTTTGGCAAATAAGAAATAATTAATAAAAAATAAATAAAACATAATATTTGGTAAATAAAATATTATGAAGTAGAACGAGAAAAAATCATAATTATACATTTTCAAAATTTTTAGAAAGAAAAAACATGCAGAATATCAAAAATTAAGTATGTTTATTTGTATAATTTACTTTTCAAAGCTGCACGCTGAATTTGCTGGAGTTAGGCAATTTTTATTCAAAACTTTAAAAGCAAAGCCTCGAATTCTTAACCTTAAATTTTACATATTTTCGCAATGAAATCTACCATCAACGAATTCTTCCAAAAGACTATAATTCATAACAAGAATTTCAATCTATAATATATAGACAGGATTTTAAAAAATAAATTTGTTTTTCAATAACGTCTAGCGTATTCTGTACAGGAAATCAGAAAATCTATTTCTGATATTTGCAAATACACCTGTCATTACTTCAAGGGCAAAAAATTGTTCTTGTTAGAATATTAAAATGAATCCTGCAGCTGTTTGCTGACAATTTTACTATTTGCTGTTAAGAATATGGATGGATGAATGCCACTGAAGATAAATAATAGTTAAACGTGAAGAAGAAAATTCGGTTTTATAATAAAGCATGACATGTAAAAAAAGGGAAAGAATCTGAAGTGAAACTGTTCTATATTCATAGAATTTAAGAAGATTAAATGTCAAATATTAGTTTGTTCATAAAGAACTCTTTGTTTAAACACTTTTAATATGAATTGTATTTTATGAATAAAATTTTCCTTGCTTAAATTGTTCAATATATTTCGTCATTCTTTGAAGTCTCATACTTATTTAAACAAATATGTATACATATGTTTAAACAAAATACACATACAGTGGACCCCAAAAGTGTTCGTACACTTGCAATTTCCTATAAAAATTTAATGTTTTCGACTAATAAAAATTAATATATTGTAATTGTAATTTTTTTATGATATCTGTTACTTATTCTTAATAGAATGACATAATTTTAAAAAAAAAAATGATATAACTATTATTTTTAAAAATTAATAATCTAAAAGCTATTGAAAAATTACGCCACAAAAGTCTTCGTACACCTAACAAAAATCTCAATAAGCTTTAAATATTGTATTTCTTTCTTTCTTTAGTACTTAGTAGGATATCTTTAAGTGTCCACAATAACTTTGAAATGTTTTAGTATAGATTTAATCAGTTTTTTTGTGATTTTAGCACCGGTTTTCCTCCATGCTTCTGTTATTATTGTTTTTACTTCCCATTATGTGTTTATATGTCATGTTTTCTTTTTTTTTAAATAAAATTCTCACCAAATATGTTCTACTGGGTTAAATAAACTGATTGAGGAGGTTTTTTCAGAATTTTGGACAATTAGAAAGACACCAGTGGCATACATTGAGAGAAGTGTGCTTGGTGTCATTATCTTGTTAAAAAATGAAGTGGTCTCCAATATCCAAATTTTGGGCGTATAATTTAAAATTCCTGTACAATATTTAAATAGAGCTTATGATTCACAATACCATAAAAAAAAACCAAATTACCTAATTTTAAAGTCGATTTACACCCCCACGCAATAACTTCTCCACCTCCATGCTTCAGCATGGTGGTGGAGGAGTTCTTGTTCCACATAAATTCATGGGATTAAATTCCTCATTTTTTCATTTACAAACTATTATATGCCCATCAGAACCAAAAATGTTTAATTTTCCGTCATCCCAATCAATTTGCTGTCAATTTTGAATTTCTGAAACTTAGTCCCAAGAATCAAATTGGATAATGAACCATGGAGATGGAAGTATTCTTTGCTAGAGGTGTAAATCGGCCTCAAAATTAGGTAATTTGGTATTTTTTGATGGTATTGTGAATCATTAATTTATTTAAATATTTTAAAGGGAAATTTTAAATTATCCGCCCAAAATTTGGATATTGGAGACCACTTCATTTTTTAACAAGATAATGACACCAAGCGCACTTCTCTCAATGTATGCCACTGGTGTCTCTATAACTGTCCAAAATTCTGAAAAAACCTCCTCAATCAGTTTATTTAACCCAGTAGAACATATTTGGTGAGAATTTTATTTTAAATAAAAAGAAAATATGACATATAAACACATAATGGGAAGTAAAAACAATAATAACAGAAGCATGGAGGAAAACCGGTGCTAAAATCACAAAAAACTGATTAAATCTATACCAAAACATTTAAAAGTTATTGTGGACACTTAAAGATATCCTACTAAGTACTAAAGTAAGAAAGAAATACAATATTTAAAGCTAAATTGAGATTTTTGTTAGGTGTACGAAGACTTTTGTGGCGTAATTTTTCAATAGCTTTTTGATTATTAATTTTTAAAAATAATAGTTATATCATTTTTAAAAAAATAATTATGTCATTCTATAAGAATAAGTAACAGATATCATAAAAAAATTACAATTACAATATATTAATTTTTATTAGTCGAAAACATTAAATTTTATATTAAATTGCAAGTGTACGAACACTTTTGGGGTCCACTGTATGTAGTACACAAAATATTTAATATTGCCTAACACTTGTCATTTTTCTCTGGAAACATATCTTGAATGATAGCTGTTTATGAACTATATAGAGTTTTTTTTTAAAAAGGAAGGAAAAATCACTTAAAAAATTATTTTGTTCTAGAAAACTTCGATTTAAAACAAAAATCTTTACAGTGTTTAGTTAAACACATATTTAAAAAAAAACAGACGATAAAACTCTTAGAAATTATTTACGTTGATATTTTTTAAAATTATAAATCGTACATTGTGTATTTTTCTGAAATGCTTTGATTTACTTTTATGCGTTAAAAATGTCAATAAATAACGGTAGATAATTTTGGAATATGTTATAGATATATATTACACAGTTAATTATGTATACTTGTCAAACTATATCATAAATTCATTTAATATTAAAAAATTATGCTTAATTATTTTTTTGTAAGTTTGTTATCTGAAAATTAAAAATAATATTCATAAATTCTTTAAAAAAATAGTCTTTATTTTTTGTTTTATTTTGAAATAATTATAGTGATTAAACTGGCTTCGCCAGAACGAAATAACATTTTATTTGAAACGCACAGATGACTATAGATGTCAAAATCTTTTTTCATCTACGAAACTGCACTAAAAAAAGAACAAGGGTAACCCAGCATTGGTAATTTTAAGTACTAACTGTAAATTACCCTATTGATTTTCAACATCAATGAACACTTCCTTTTCTTTATGACCTGATCTTTTTTTTTTTGTTTTTTTGCTATTCATTTTTCTTTAGCTGCTACTTTAAAAAACATTGGGTTGTTGCAAATGATCTACTAATGAAAAACTATTGACCCGATTATCGCACATTTTCGCGGCGTTTTTCACATCCCACACAGCGGAAAGAGATATAGCTCGCTTTCTGTAAACGAACAAATCAAAGAAATAGATCAAGATATATGAAAAGCAAACGAAATTCCATACACATTCTCCAGGTGGCGTAGAATAAATAAGGAAATGACATCATTCTTTATAAAAGTTGGATGCGTTATTTTACTTTCTGCAACCTTTTATATTGTGAAATATTAACAGTACATAAAAGAAAAAAATTGTTTTGAAATTTTTTCGATATTTTGAAGCAGCCAATCATAAGACAATAAGGAATGAATTGAACATATTTATGATTTCATTTATAACCATTTGACAGTAGCTGATATTTCCCGGTTTTTTTAATACGTTGTGAAGCACTAGTGGTATCCACAAACTGAGAACAACTGCTTTTTCATCATTTCCTCATATTTCACTTTTGATACATTTTTTTATTGTTGATTGATGATTATTGATTTCGATTTCAATACAACATACACAACCTTATGCTTTTCATTGCACCTCCAGAAAATGTAAGGAAATCCTTTATGGAGAGATTCGGATCGATAGAAAATATCAGTTAAAGAATACCAAGTACGTGATACATTTTTATGTATTTTTAGTATATCATACATACTTTTATTTACAGTAATAGTAATACACTTATTTAATAAATTTAAAAAGAGTTTGATCATCAGCTGTATGCTTGTCAGTGACATCTAAATATTTATTGAGGCCCTTAGCCCGTATGCAAAAGTAAGCCCTACCTGTGACTCTTTAAAATAGAAAATATATAGTTTACGTTGTCAAAAACACCTACCAATGGTAACCCTGCCGCCCATCGGGTATAGTGGTTAGTGACGCTGACTGCTGTGCCGTAGGGCTTGGATTCGAATTCCGGAGAAGGCATGGATGTTTGTGTTGTAATCCTTCCCCTTCTTCCCTTTGTGTTGTAAGCCCCCGTGTGATACATTGTGTGGTGCACGGGGTTTAAAAATGTTCTCAATAAAAAAAATGGTAACCCTGGGAACGTTGATTAGTGTAGTGCCTAGAGCATCGGATTCCAGACCGGAAGGCTTGGGTTTGGTGCCTGATGCTACCAATTACCCTCCAAGAACACACAGAGCACGTTCTCGTTAAATCAGTGGGTCCGAAAGTCTTGTGGGTGGTCACAGCAGATACCAAGGGTGCAGGGAGTTGGAGAATATTTCCCTCCCCTCCAGTTCCATGCCTAAATTGTGGAGGTGGAGATAGGTGGTGCCACCATCTATCGTGTAAGAAATCAACCTGTCTCAGGCACTGGTAACTTTCATTCCTTCCGAGCTAAATCGTACTGTTACCTGCATGGTGCTCAAAGCTAAAAAACAGTTAACGACAAGCGTACACCTTGCCCTTTGCCACGATTAATTTTGTGGGCCTTGATCTGACACCGTCATAACTATAAATACATAACTATAAATTCTAACACATAACTACACAAATATTTCCCAAAAAGCAAGCAGTTTTTGTTATTGGCTCGTTGATTTTAATAATTTCTCTTTAAGTAAACAGCTCAATAAAAGCTTCAAATTTAAGTCAAACCTTTCCTTGTCCCTCGTCGATGCAGTGAATACACTCTTCCAAATACTTCACGATATCGTCTAGTCACCACCAGTTAGTTCCAAGTCAACAAACAAACGACTCATTTCCTTACACACAGAAAAAATAAAACCACAAAGGGTAAAAAAAAGGGGGAGAGGGACACGCTTACCTTCATTTCATTTCATTAGAATTTTTATCTCATCAGCGGTAAGTGTCCAATGGATATAGCGCGTAATGGGGTAGAATATTCCGCGTGACAGCTCGCTTACAGCTCAACGCGCTCGCTAAAAATTGAATTACTGAAGTGGGTCATGGTTTATGAACTTTCCCCTTTTTCTAAAATTAAAATTTTATGATGGAGAAGGAGTAAGAGTCACATATAAGATAGAATATGAATTTTTTAAAAACAATATTTAATTGCAAAATTTAATTTTCTTTTTATGAAAAGATACATTTATATTTCCTTATATAATAAAAAGGTTTTCGTGATGCTGTAATAAATTTATTTATACATAAGGTAGTAAAAATGGGTTGTAAAAAGCTTAATTTAATTGAACAGGCGCGCCAATAACGATATGCTTAGGGGCGCCCCCCCCCCCCCCCACTATCTTCAACCGCTTTCTTGAAAAATTCGCTTACGTCATAGATCTTGATGCTATAGATTTCTCCAGAAATTTCCAGAAGCATCCATATGGTCGCCAAGTCACCAAATTTGGTAGCCAAAAATAGGCAATGAGTATGAACAGTTGTATAATTTGTACAATGGAGATTTGTCCTCTGTTATGTGGGCGTTTCCACCAATTACGAATAAAAAACGTACTAATTAATATTCTACGTAATGGTTTATAACTATTTGTATATATTTATGGATTATATATATGTGTGTGTGTGTATTAAATCATATAATTTACTACATACTGCTTTGGAATTCATTTAATTCAAATTATTCTTATATATTCATATAATTAAAATAATGATTAATTTTCATTAGTTAAAAAATAATTTCTGAGCTCCATTTTTAATGAACATACTTGGCACGATTCTTATTTTTGCATAAACTTATAAATTTTTAGCCTTTTGAAAGTGATATCATAATCAAGCTATGGCTAAGAATTAACCATCTTATTTCACTGAAATTAAAATACTTTCATACAGAACATTAACCCTTTGAACTTCATTATAAAGTTCGAAGGCAAACATAAGAGATAATAAGAGAATTAATATGGACAAACAAAAGAAATATTTGCTAACGAAAGGATAAACAATTTTCACTCTAGTTATCTGATTCAGAATTTCCTTCATCATTTGTGGAAGAGTTGATTAAAATAAAATGACTGGGTAAAACAAGTAGGGAAAGAGAGAGTGTAAAACATTTTTGACTAGCCGATTGTTCGTGAATACACCACTTTCTTCAGAACGAGAAAGCCGATACTGAAAAACTTCTGACTGTTCGAGGCACTATGCCAGGTTAAAGAGGTACAGCTAGTTATTCCATGTATCAAAGATTCATTTTCTTTTACACACGCAGTTTGAATCTTCACTAATTAATCATGTTTTAAGAAATACAAATTGATTGTAGAAAACTCTTAAAAACTTTTAAGGTTTTACCCAAATGATGTTAAGGATTTTGGAGACGTTCGCACGTAATATAAAAATTGCGGGATCTACTAATACGATAAAAGTTATCGAAAATTTCTTATTAGTATTACCAATATGTTTTATTTATTACATGACTTCATTTCCAAATTAAATAGGTTAAATACATACTACGTCATAGACACATGATAACTGTAGTCAACTGTTTCCAACCAGACACACGCGCTTCGCTGTTTCCAAATTTTGCTTTTTGCAGAAATTTTCTTTTAAGGTATCCGACTACTTGCAACAACTTTTTTTTAAAAAATGGGAATTTTTTTGTGGCTTTTAGATATATTTGTTTAGTACATTTTAAGAAAAATATGCTAAAATTAAGAAGATAAAGAGTAATTGTTATTACAAAAATAGGTAAAAATTCACAAAAAATAACAAACCATTCTGTACCAAAAGTTTATGAACAAATTTTCAGTTTTTCAATTCTGATGTGTGTTAATACAAGCCCTGGGGTCACTGGTAGTTATCAAACTTGTTCTTTACTAAGGATTGTTAAACTAATTATAAAAAATACATTGTACAGTACTGATACATTTACAAGTGTATTGTATCAGTGTAAATGTGTATTTTATTTTTCCTAATGTCAGGATGTATTTTTTGTTTGTTTACTTTCAGTAAATTAATATTTTTTTAAATAATCTTTTGTTTTTGACTTTTCAATATGCTTATGCCCCCCTCGTAGAGTTATCACGCCCCCAAGAGGAGCGCACCCCACAGTTTGAGAAACACAGCTTTAGGTATAAAATATGGTATTTTTCCTGTTTCTATATTTACATACGGTTCAGTAACACAAACAAGTTGGGCACTCAATCTCTACTAAATCACCAGAACGATAAAAAATATAAAAAATACTCGGACTTTCACTCTCGGAATGGGCTCATTAAGCAGCAAGGAATGCGATGTTCTTTCTCGGAAATCAATCAGAACGAGCTACCATTTCCTATTGAACCAAATTCCTTAGATCGCGACGACTAATAGAAATAAAAAAAAGATGCAACCCTAAATGACGAAATGGATCGCAATTAGATGACACCAATGACCTTGCCCCTCACGCGTCAACGAACGAGCGAAAGCGCTAATGAAATGCCGTAGCGAAGTAAATAACGCATCCGGTTAGTAGCGGCCATCTCAGGTGTTTTCGTGCTTCACGCCTCAAGTGAGTGCACACAGGTATGGAGAGGCGATTCAGTGAAATGATGTTGAAAAGTATTTAAATGAATAACAACAGAAGCAAAAACAGGGAAAAAATATTCGGAAGAAATAAGTTATTAATGCAACTTTTGCTTATATATTTACTTATCATTAATGATTCCAGATGCATGTTATAAGTCCCCTCAAATATGCTTCATCTACCGGATGTTTTGAATTTGGGAACGTAATATTTAATCCTATGGAAAATCTTCTGTTTAACTCAAAGTTATAGACTAGTGCATCGATTTGATTTCAATGAAATGCATTCAAAATACATAAATAAATAAAACATATATAATAATTTGACGAGTGTGAAGGATTCCTTATTTAGATCATTATTTATGATGGTTGATGTTTCATTTGATGGAACTGACGAGGCAGTCCTTTATGGTAGGAAATTTATTCATTGCACATCTTGAGAAAAACAGACATGCACATTTTTAACATAAAGCAGGGAATTGACGATACCACACAGAACAAAGAAAACAAATACACAACGCGCTGCAGCGGGTTACATAATAAAAGACAAAGACAGAAAAGAAAGAATTTCCAGAAACCTTGGTTTATATAGGAAGCTCAAATCACATGATCTATGTGGGTGGATAGATGTAGTTCAAGATACTCTCGTTAGGCGGGTAGATAGGTTATTATTTAAGGAAGGGGCTGAAGGAATGGACCATAGAGAGATCAAAAGCTATTAAAGATTAAATTACTGGGAATTATTACAGAAAAGCTTTCTCGTTTTACCGAGATTTTAAACAACGTAGTCTTCCTCCAGTAACCTCATGCTGCTTTTCAAAAAAAATACAGTAATTACTACAAGGAAAAGACATTTTATGAGTGAGTCCTGAATTTTTTGTTTCACATAACACCGCTTTAATATGTCTCAAGCTCCATTATTCCACATGTTATTCTTTAATTCAGCTGTTCTCAAACTTTTGATCGCCACCCCTCTTTGTGTATCAGCTTGACTTCGCTCCCGCACCCCTCAAGGTTTTGATTACCCTTCTCTGACTCTCAACATATGGTTGAGTGATTTAAAGTTTCCTCAATAATTCCAAGAATACCTCTGCTACTAATACAGACTTTTTAACACTTCTTTTTTTCTTCTTCAAGAAAACAGTAAAAAAATCTTATTATATATATATATATATAAATATTACAAAATTTCTCAAATAAATAAATGTTGTATTATACTGAACTGTATTAAAATAAAAAAATTTTAATCACTATTTTATTAAACATTTTTTAGTTTTTAACGAAGCCTTTTAGAGTCTGTAAAGGAAGAAAATCTCTATATTAAACGAGAGAGCACCGTGGACCTACTTGGGGACTCTCAAGGGTCCACGGACCACAGCCTTAGAACCGCAGCTTTCATTAGTTTTACGAGAACTGAATTCATTAATTAACATTCAATTACTAACAGTTAACCTAACTATTAAATGTGTTAGACAATTGGTCAATTAACAAAACATAATAAGTCTATATGAATCTTTATGGGTTACCGATTGTGATTTATCTTCTATTTAATAAAATTTTGTTAAAATCAATATTATATATTTCTAATGGTAAAATTGATGTGATGAAGACGCTTGAAATTTTTTTGTGGAGAAGGTTTTTGTGCTATCCTTTTTGTTTTAGCTCCTCACCAGGTGTCACTACAGCATATAAACTTCTGCATCGTTCAATCCATCGCCAAGTTGCCAACGTGGTCACCCAAAATGATGTCAACTTGGCTCTATCACCAACATTTCTCTATGTTTCCATTGAATCGCCATTATAACGTAAGGAACGGTGTTGCTTGCGAATATTACAATTTTAACATGAAATAAATACAACAGAAAGTAATATCAACGTATTACATATCCAGATATAAATTATTGACACTATTTTAAGCTTTTATTACACAAAATTTGTAACCATGTGTTACTTTTGCTGAGCAGAGATCAGCTTAGGAAGGTGTTTTCAAAAATCGACCTACAAGGGGCGTTATAAATAAAAAAAAAAAAAATTTATCAGCTATTAGATCTACAAATTTAAAATTTAACACAAATATAGTTTTTTTTTTTTTTTTTTTGTTCAGCTGAAATATACAAAAAGCATTTTTTGTTTTTGTTTAACTTGCAATTCACGTAAAATGAACTCATTAAACACTTCTTTATCCTTCAATCTGTATTGTTTAATTTTTCAATACACCCGTGCAAAGAATGGATATACCAGCTAGTTTATTATATAAATACGATTTTAAAAAATTATGTACATTCAAGGAATAAATGTTACATTTTTGAATTTTAATCATCTACAGCTGAATAAGAACCAAGTATCAAAATTATCCATAAATATTAAGAAATTCTTCATTTAAATTGATTGCAGGTATTCAAGCACAAATGGAATTTCCGTACATTTGTTTTCACGTTTGAGAAAATATGTATTTATTTCACGTACACTCATCAAAATACACGTCTAAAGATTCATTCATTCTGAGCATTTTATCTACACATGTACCCTGATAAGTCCCGGCTATTGACGATTATTTGAATTTATTTCCGTAAATAAGACTGCTTCATTTATTATTTTTATGTCGCAAAGAAATTTCTTCGAGCCTTTGGCGACACGAGAGGTCATTCCTCAAAGAAAAAGACACTGACAAACAAATAAATCTACTCGAAAGGAATGTCTTCCCAAACAACTTGTAAAGAAAAAAATGCTCACATTCCCAAAAGAAGAGTGTAAAAAAATAATAATACATATCATGTTAATTCTGATTACTATGTTAAAACGATGTTTTCCTCGCACAATAAAGGTTTCTCAGCGTATAATTAAAATTTCTATTTCAATCACAAAATGAATGGAAATCTATCTAGTTATACATTTAAAATTTAGAAAACGATAATATACAACAAAATAAATGAGAAGCAGCTGGAGAAGAGGAATTAACAAATTCGAAAGCTGTATTAAATTATTCTTTATCTAATCGTTCAGTCTAATTCAGTGCATCCAATTGAAGTTTCTCAATTAAAAATAATTGTAACGGGTTCTATACGAGCTTCTACTAATCCTCTTGGGGAAAATATTCTTTTTAACTGTGATTTTAATTGAAAACCGTTTTCCGCAGAGAGGACTTGATTTTATACAAATGTAAACTTATATTTAAGTACCAATCGTTGAGCAAGCGAGGAAAGGGTTGAAAGTTGATCCTAAACGGAAAGCATAGCTCGAGCCACCGGAGGTTCATTATTTTTTAATCTAAAGGGATTCATTGAAAGGTAGAAGACGTCCACTTTACGGCGGACGAATTAGCAAGTTGGAATCAGGAGCGTTCAAGAGAATAATTAAAGTAAGGGATTCTCAGTGGTGTAACGTACACTCTCGCATTGCGGTGGGGGGGGCAGGGATTCTACGGGGCCCAAAACTTGACTGACACTAAGTACATATTTGGGCTTGGGGCCCAAAACTTGAGTTTGCAGGAGAGCCCTAATATTCTCCGTAACGTCACTGGTGATTCTATATATCTAACAGGATAAGTAAGTTTCATCGCTCCTCCGGTTTGGTTATCAGAGAGCATTCTCATAAATTCTCATCAAAAACACAATCAGTTGCAAAACTTCAACTAGGTGCAGTGAAAAATGTACATCGTTGTTCAGTTCTTTACTACATAATCTTTGTTCAAAACATTTTGGTTTAAATCATACATAAAATGAGAAAAAAACTGGCCAGTTACAAAAGGAGTATAATTGTCATTGATCATCGGCCACAGTTGCGAGGTTCTAGTCAAGTTGTGGGGGTCGAGTAAAAATTACAGAAGAAAACCAAAGAAGTTATTGTAAATAGAGCTCAACTGAACCACACGACGAGGACGACACCTGAGTTGGCACATCACACCAACGTGAAGACTGTAAGACTCGACAGATTTAGTGTACATCAGCTTTTATACATGGCGGGTCTATAGTGGCACCAAGACTCATATCCACGAATCTACAAGCAGGTCACGAACATGACCATTCGACAATCGTAGCCAACATACGAGTGAATTCGTAATATCTATGTTTCATAGCATGCAACATATTTTTTTTTCTCTAAATTAAATAAAAAATATTACGCATAAAATTAACAAAATAAAATAACTTTTTTTTAAATATCTAATACCAGAAAATATTTTTTAATTAAAAATTGGAAGACCTAAAGTAGGGGGAAAACTGATGAGAAATTAAATCATATTAAATAACCATAAATAAAAAGAATTCTTAAAGCATTCCTTAATATTAACTTTAATTGATAAAGATCAACGAGAGCCTTTTTTTTCTACACACACAAAAAAAAGAAAAATAGTTTTTAATAATGAAAATATTTGTAGGAAAAATCAACACATTTGGTTTTGAAAAGTCCATATTAACTATAACAGGCCTTATCAATTAAACGTATTTTTACTTCGACTGCACAGGTCAATAAAATATCATTTTTAATCAAAATTGAAATATGAAACAAAAGCTCCTTAAGTTAATGAGCAAACATCTGTTTTCGGACAAAACATACACGACCTATGCGAATAAGACAATATAAAGAAGAAGAACAATCGTTCTAGAATTGAATCAGTACTTCTGTAATGAATCACAGTTTATAAACATTTTGATTGTTTTGTCTCTGAGTTTTCTCAAATTCACTCTTAAGAGACGTTCTCAAAAAATAATTAATGTAAAAATAATTAAATTAACTTTCATTTAAGATAAGAAAATATTAAATAATTTAACGGTCGAAGAAAACTGCACAAAATGTTAGAACCCTAGCACATCAGGAAGGAGGAAGTGGTATAATGCATATGTACCAGTAAATTTTAAGTTTTTTATAGAACACCATATTTAGACAAATTTTGTAGACTGTTTTAATACTATTCAGTTCGTGGAGTGCAGACATGAAATTTTAAATTTTGCTACCACTCAAAGACGAAATATTTCCAACTACAGTAGAACGTCGTTTATCCGAATCTATTGGGACCGGACACCGTTCGGATAACCGAAAACCGAATGCGATACATGCAATATATGATACTAAATACTATACAAATATTGAAAATCATCACATGCGGGAAACGTGCTTGAAGAAAAAGCAAAATAGGTGCAAAATGTCGCAATTTTACCTTGATTGGGAAAAATAATCACTTATGTTTCGCTGTACCATTGTACACCTTCATTTTTGCAATGCAAGGCTTCTGGTTCTCTTCAGCAGCACTCTGATTGTCGTTCGTACCACTCAATAGCTGTCTAACGCAGAAACGCCTCAGCACTTGCTACTTTCGTTGTTGTTGTCCTCATCTTCATCCGTTTCATCGTCGACAGGGTCGGATTCTTCTTGCACGGAAGTCACAATCACATCATTTAGCATTTGAAATCCACAGTCTTCTGCATCACATGCCATCCAGGTTTCTACATCAACGAAGCTCAACAAAAGAACACATATACACCCTCTCACTTGGAAACAAACTGACCTACCAGATGTTTACCAAATCAAATAAATTAAATTCCCCAAATATTTCTCACCTTGGGGTTTCCAGTCACTTTTGGCCTCACATGAAACAACTGTTGAGCATTGCACTGTTCGAAAACGTATCCTGACTTTGGTTCGGATATTTGACGCTCCGGATAATAAACGTTCGGATAAACGACGTTCTACTGTACTACCATTTTCCGTCGTTCTCTGCGCGGTTTTCAGTAGTAATAGAGTAAACTTTACTATAAATTAGCAATAAGTGATTTTTATTAATGGAATTTTGTGTATCATCCCTAAAAGTATCCTATTGGTCAGTTTTGACCCATTTTTTATCGAAAAGTACTCTATTGCTGAAAATGGTTATTTGGCACTATAAAGTATTACCTAAATTATTTATATGTTCAAGAATGGAAGTCCTAACACTGAATTAGAGAATGACATAACAATCGGCTAAAAATAGCACTGTTCTTAATTCAAAAAATGGTGTTTAAGTCTCTTCTCTCCAAAACACACTTCTTTCTTTCAACACCTTTCAGCTCGACAACAATGTATTCAAAGAAAAACAAACCGAAAATAAGAGAGCAAGGATTGCTGAAGCTTGTCTAGGGAATCTACTTTTCTATTAGGATGTTTATGGACAGGTAAGTAGTTCGCCATTATTCGGTGCTATGCATATTAATTTGTTTTACCTTTATTTTTCATCATTCTTGTACCATGCATTTCTCAAGTACCATGATCCTTTTATTCCAACTTTGTTCATTTGTGACTACAAGAAGACTCAATCAATAACTAGCAACTTCTAATAGCTTCAAACGAGTAATGATTATATTCCAGTTCGTAGATTTAACAACATCTCAGTGCTTGTATAATTAAAGAGATGTAGTTAATTACTGAATGAACGGCATAAAATTCAAATGCAAAAGTTATTAATTTTTAAGGTCTGCATGAAATTTAAAATAAATAACCAAAATGAAGTACTAGAGTCAATAAAAGCTTGGGAAGTAATTAGTTTTCCTGCTGGGGATGCTGTTTTTGGATTATTTCAAAAACATTACAGCAAACTTTGATGATGCAACACATATGAGTATAATACTATATAGCTGGAAGCTTAGCAGCAGTTGATGAATAGCTCTGGGCTCAATTCAGACAGTGCATGATAGTGATATGCAACCACGTGATCTCCATTGAATTCGAAACTTACATTCGAAACCTACATTGCAGACAACAGTACTTGTTGTTCTCAATCTGCTTGCAAAATTAAAAATTTCAATTTTATAATTGAGCTGTTGTTATGAAAATTCTCTACAAAAGTGTTTCAAATTTTTTTTAAAAAAATCTTATATTATATGTGTACCAACTTGTAAATAAAGTACATCTTTTTTTTACTATGTGCGTTATTATAGCTGATAACTCTGTACTTTGTTGATCTCCCATGGAAGATGGTTGCCAGAGCCCCGAAATGTTGAACTTCAGCCTGTTGGTCGGCAAGAGATATTTTATTTTCCTCCTACAATCCAAAGGAAAACCAATAGAGGCTGTTTTTTCCCTAAATCTAATTCCATTTAGTTAGACGTTATATAAAATCATATTTTAGTATTCCGTAATTCCAATGATTCAATGAAAGTCCATCCTTTTAAACTCCCAGGACAATTAACTGGATTTTTGAAGGCACACGCAGAAGACGCGTAATAATGACAAAGAACATTACATTACAAGCTAAAAAAAATCAGATGACTTACAGCGCCATCTATTCATTTTACATTTAATTTATAACAGGCATTTCCCGATCCTCCACTTCGATTATAAACGACTCTATTCAAACAACATCACAGAGATCGCATGCGAGCTATCAACCCACGGTTTTCTTTGATTTTCCATGGTTGCATCACCACCACCACCAGCAACAACTGTGCTTTAAAGAAAATTTCAAAAACAAAGTTATGCGAAACTACATGAACTGTTGTGGCTAAACAGCAGTCTCATTTATCACGTCACTATGACGTCACTTGAATTTGTGAACAGATTGGCTGGAAACACTTGAGTACAAGTCACATACATGGTAGTTGCAATCACGTTCATTCAATCAATTCATAAATTCTCGTGACGTCACAGTGACATGATAAATAATCACAGTTTCAGCCAATTTGGCCATGCGCTACTTAGGGACGTCTTGAACTCTTCAGGCCTGCAGATCTTTAAAAGTGAACCAGTATATATCATACTGTCAAATACTCTCATTCAACGATTGAAACAAATGAATGAGCACGACTCTGTTCAAAACCTATTTCAAACGACTCAACCGATGGCCGCATTTTCGACTAAATGAGTTGAATGATTATGTTTATGGTATAAGATAAGGCTAGGCATAGACAACAATCATCACATGTGCAGTCTTACTTTGCCAGTTGACATGCAATTAGAAATTCCTGTTTTTCGGAGAATATGTATGGGGTTAATATTTGAGCATTGAAATTATCCTGATAATTATCTCATTAATACAGGTCGATGAGTGCGAATAGAGCCCCACCAGGTGTACAGTTGGCCATGCCTTAAAACAAGGTGGGCCAGACTTTTCAAGTGCAGATACTTCTAATTTTTCTATGTTACAGTCTGCAGTGTCAGTGGCGCACACAGGGATGTGGAAGTGTGGGAGGTCACGGATCCCGGACCCTCTCTTATAGCCATTGAATTTTCAGTTGTTATAATACCATGTATGAATACGTAAAACTTAATTAAGTATTTGTTATGAATACATTTTCAATAGCATTAATCTGATTATTTAATCAGTAACTTATTTTGTTGTTTTGTTCCAAATGATACAAAATCAAAATATGTTTGAAGCTACATTTGGCGTATGATGTCATGAGAATGGAAGATCTTTCGACTCCTCCCTCGCCAGAAAATGTTTGTCCAGTGTCGTGAGTGTTCTGAGGTAGGACAAGGTCACAATATTTTAATAACCAAGTATGGAATATGTACTTTTCTGGACTAAAATAAAAATTAACATTTTAAAACTGCGCTGAAGCAAAACGCAAGATACAAAATATAATAATAACAACCAAATATAATAATATCAAATGATGTATTTATTATCAAACAATTCAAAACGCATAAAAAATAAAACATGTTAAATTAAAGGTAGTTTTTATTATAATACTCAGTAAAAGACTTAGTCTGCATACTTCAACCAATCATGAATATTTCCGTTTATAATTACTAACTGCTAAAATCTCCAGACAGTCACCACAAAATGTTTCGGCGGTCCACCAGTCGATCGCGATCGACTTAATCCCCACCCCGGCCTTAAAACGTCCCTGGCACTTCGGTACAGACAGCTTTTCTTTTTTATATAAACTTTATTTTAAAAAGTACATATTTGTCAAGATTAATAAGGCACATAGGAAACAAAATGTTCTCGATTTTAAAGCAGAAATGTAATATAAGATCTTTTTTTTAAAAAAAATTTGAAAGGTTTTTGAAGAATCTTAATACATGAACGTCTTTACCCAATTATCAATTGTGAAAATGTATTTAAATTTTACAAGTAGACAACAAATCTAAAGTCAGTTCTGAATTCATGGAAAACGCTAGATTTTATTTATCGTGTAAATGTCATAAATTAAGCCCATTGAAACAGCAATATCATACTTAAAAGTTTTTAAAATATCGCAATATAAATATTTTTCTAAAACTGTAATTTATTAAAATTTTCTCGAACTATTGTATGTATTTAGCTACTTTTCTAAAATAAATATTGATTTATAAAACATGTTTCAAGTAAATCAATTTCAAAATTAGGGTATATATCTTAAATGTTTCGCAAATAATGTAAAATGTATTCCTTACACAAGCAAATTAAAATTTAGATATTATAAAGTTTAGCGTGGATTTTCCATTAAAGTTCTAGTCGTGGATTTTTTTTTCCAAAAAACTCATTATTTATTTAAATAGATAATGATCTCCCTTTTGAAAACAAACGTCAGGCACTTGATTTATTCATCGATTGAAATCTCATTAAACATACATACATACATACATCATCGATTGATCAGCTTTTGTTCTATTTTTATCGCAATCGATTTACGTATAATCAGCTTTAGTAAGAAAAAGAGGAGAAAGTACTTCATAATCAAGCTCTCCCTGCCATCTTTTTGTTTCACCAAATTCCAAGTTACCATAACAACAACCTGGCGCTTTTAGTAGATTATCACAGGGAAAGACGTGTACAAAGGTCCCAAGTGATGAAAGCGATTCGACGAGAATTCATTTCTGATGAAGTGGCTATTTACAACAACAAAAATAGTTCTGAAGACAGATTGGATTGTTATATTGATTATTACTCTATTTCAAAATTTATTCATGAAAATACTCTTATTACTTTAATATACAATAACGTAATAATAAAAAGTCTTTGAGAAACCTTTATTTAATGTTTATTCGTTACTTGGCATTAAGACTTCATAATTTTTCGCCAAATCAAAAATCGTCGCCAACTGGCGTACTATTTATTAGCCAATAATGGAAAAAATATTCCTATGCATGCTCAAACATGATATAACCTTGTTTACAAAGCGAGCGAAATATTCGCGAAAACTTGGCGTAAATTCTTCAAAATTCTTCGCCAGTTTACTAATCGACAGGTTAATACGTAAGTACCGTTTATTCGTATAATATTTTATTCAATGTTTCATGTCATGATTTGTAACGACTACCGAAAGTAAATATGAGAAAATTCCTTGGATTATCATCATTCATTTTATTTGTAAAATTTATGAAGAAACATTTGTTTCTTGGTTGGTTAAATGGAGTTTTTTTTTTTTTTTTGCACGGTTTCTTTTTTACCTTTATTGGCAGACTCAAAGATCCACCTAATGCAGTTGTGGGCAATGCCAATACAATGCAACTGACTAAGACTACGATTTAATTTTTTATTCAACGTCTGCACATGTTTGTAATTCAATATTAATTTCATTTTAAAAAATACATTGTTTGTCCAACATACAATTGCACTCGCGAGTGAAATAAAAGAACTAAACCTATTTTATTATATCGTTTCTGCTACATTTTATTTAGGCTAGCTTCGCGGCAGAACAATCTAAACATTGGTGACCCGGATGTGATTTAAACACGCAACCTTCTGATATAAAATCTAAGCTAAATCGTCTACTAGTTTTGATTCACGATTGCAAGACGACGCGATGTTTGAACTAGCAGCAAACTTTTAATATCCACGATGTACTAGTAGTAATGAAATCACAATACATTTATTACGCGTAACCTTTCTCTCTCGTTATAGTTCCCAAATTTTTTATTATACCTAACTAAAACCAACAACTTCTTAATTCCTGTCCAATACTCCACCAATCAGATATTCGTGGTAAATTCTCATTAAATGGGGCTACAGCTGTTTGATTGTTTATTAAAGTTACCCTTTCAGGCTGCACAAGAATTTTTGACAACGTGATTTTGAACCTCGATCAAGTAAAAAGGATAACATTTCAACTGTGCCTCTCTCTTCCCACTCTCTAATATGGGCTGCAGTAATGATGTGGTCAGTTGAAGTTTATAAAAAGTTGGGATATCATATTCTGGTTCTTTTAAAAATCGTTTTACGGAGAAATCGTTGTGTACATAAAGTCCAATTAAATCTCGGATATGCCGTGTATTAAAATTACTCTAGGGAGATTTTAGCGCAGGTGTCAACCGATCTCATAATGATGATGATAATGTCGCATTCATGACGGGACCAAATCAGACAGTACCATGGTCCCCGATGACTGTTCTGACAATCTGTTCAATATTATCCACATTGGGGTTTGTTGATGAAAACAGGACCCCTACTTCTTGTAAGGCAGAAAGAATAACTGGGCAGTCAAAAATATGAGCAGGTGTTAGTTCTACATCTAAACAGATATCACAATTCCTATAAGTCCTCCTACCAAAAACTTCATTTCTCTATAATGACCTGTTCTCTGCCTAGCAATAGTCTTTATTATAAGGCTGTCTCCACTTATATTACAGATTTGATGCTTTACAGGAATTGACTTCTCTCTTAATTTGAAATTTGTGACAGCATTTGCATCTAATAAAGTAACATTGGAAAAGTAGTCATTATTAATATTTCTAGCTTCTTTCGCCAGTTTATCCGCATTTTCATTGCCTGTAATGTCAACACGTGCGGGTAACCATTGAAGGAAGCAGACTTTATCTAACTCCTGTAATCTAAACAGGCGAGAGCAAATCTGTTCAGTAATCTATGAACCTCCATTCAGAATTGATCCGATCTAATAAAAATATTATTAATAAACGAACAAAGTTTTACTCAATGGATCAAATCGCAGTAGGTAAATGGTCAAGCGAGTGCTTGCTTCAATCGAAACACGTGTTTGAGTCTTCATTCCGCATGAGAGAGATTAAGGTACATTAATTCTGTTGGAGCTCTAAGTTCTCGCTGTGGACGTGAGAAGTGTAAGGCCAACTCGGATTTCAACCTCAGCATTACATCTAGTTTCAAAGTAACGAAGCGTATTATATGTAATGAATGGACATATTAAGACGGGCAGAAAAAGTCACCCAGAAATGTCTGATACAGCAAAAAATACTCATTGGGTTATTTTGATTAATTATATAATTTAGTTGACAAATACAAAACTCATAATAAAAATAAGTAGCAAATTCCTATAAAAAAGAAGGCAGAGAAAATAACGAGTTTTTTAATGTCAGTAAATACATCTAATGTGAAAAAAAACAGCGATTAAATAAAATCATATTTTATCACATGTTGAGAGAGAGAGAGAGAAATCGTCAAATAGGAAAAGCAAACAACCTGTTAATCGAAAGGAGTAATACAGCCGCTAGCGTTATCGTTTCTTGATAACAAAAAAATGTCGTTTTTTTTAAATTTTTTTTTTTAACTAAACAAATTTTTTCAAACATTTTACTGACAGTTTGAAACAGGTGGTTATTTTAAAGTGATAATGATTTGCTTAGTTGATGAAATATAGCTGTATTTAAAAAAAAGGATTAAAAAATTCGAACGTTTTCAATCATTTGCATATATTTTATCGAAAAGCTTTATTCCCACGAATATCAAATTCAAGTCAAAGATTTCTATCTAATTTCGTAGTTTGTTTTGTAGTTGTGAAAAACTATGTATGATTTTATTAGGTACAACACAAAATAAATATATATTTGGCAGTTTAACTTTGACTATGAGTATATCGAACCAAGGATTAAGAAATAAGAACGTTTTTGTATGTAATGTACAATAGAGTTAAAAGTTCATATTTCATTTTGAAATTATGATAAAATCAATATAACTGCAAAAATATTTCTAATAATAAATAAGCGTTAAAAATACAGATAAAACATAAAATTTTACGCATAGATGCAGCTACTATTAGAATTCATTATTTTTTAGATCCTTATTACATTTTTTATATTATTGTCATCGATGCATGAAAATTGTAAATAATTTTCTCAAGCATTTTTTCTCATATGATAAGGATTTTAGACAGTATCGCAGACTTATATATATAAATTGGTTAATTTTATATTAATTTCTGAAATGCATCATGAACTTTTGACCCACTTTGCACATTTTATTTTGCAAGAATTTTGATTCTGATATAAGACCTCGAATGTCTTCCTGACAAGGGTGTCTGTTACATTTTCCTGGAGCAGTATTTCTTCTTCACTTCCTCTAAAAAATTTCAACTAGAGCCTTACGCTAAATCTATCGTCTCGCATTACAGTTTTCTTGTTAAATTATGGTTAACATGACTTTGAGATATTAAGTTATAATAGTTTGTGTTTAATACTTTGCATACAAAATAGCTTCATTTTTTTCACTGGCTTCTTTAAACCCGTTCTTAACATTGTATAATAGTTTGTACAGGTATAATAATTTTTGAGAGATCGCAAACAAAACAAACACAACAAAATGCTGCACAAATTGAAATTCAGCTATTAAAAACGAAACCTTATAATTTTAATTAGAATCTCATTGCAAGAATGACACTATGTAACGGGGTTACCGCGTTTTTCATAACAATCCTTTTGGGGAATTTCTGTCTTTCAATATTTTTCATTTGAAAACTTCTTCTCGAAGAAGAAGACGGGTATATGTAAATTATGTAAATAGACTTATATATAAATATTAAACTTTTGAGTTAAAACAGAGAGAGGGTTAGACTATTAACGGATATCTGTGATTCATTATCATGAATCTAAGCAAGAGAGCTTCGTTACTTAATTTATTAATATTAAAACTGGCGATTTAGTCAATTGAGCGTTTAATTTGAATTAGATCAAATAGATTAGAAAGCGTATTGCCTAAACGTAAGTTGTCCAATTTATTAATTCTCCTAGCATCTCGTCTATCCCACGATTGCTTCACATATTTAGTAATTGGTGTATTTTTAAGTTTGAATTTTTGAATTTGTGTCTTCTTTGAGAACTGTTAATAAACAAAGTTTGTTTTAACTATGGCTAATCTTCCTTACGATCCTCCTACACTAAGAGATGACGCGGTTCCTCCCTTACAACTATCTGAACAACATGTTCTACTTATTGAATTTCCAAACTATATCACATAAATATTTTAAAGTCAAGCTGAATTCAACATTGCCCATTACTTAGCACAACACAATTTGGTGGCACTGGAGTAGAAGTTGAAATATAAATCATATTTGAGATTTGATTTGCTGTTTGTTAATGGCATAATTGCACGAAGACTATTGGTGAAGGATCTCTACTTTTAAACCTTGATTAAGTGATGAGGATGGTACTTGAACACTCCACTCTCCAAACTTCCATACCACACCAAAGTGAGAACTTTTGAGCTCTCGATATATTTTATGTACACAAACCACTCTACATTGCAAGTTTTCAGTGGTATTAGAACTAGAATCAACTCTCGACCCCTTTGACAACGCTGATCAAGAATTCGCCACCGTGGCCACTTAGCTACCACGGTCACAAAGTCATAATCCAAACGAAATTCAAAACTATTTTGAAAAACTTAAATATTTGCGTGATGTGTACAGTACCTTTTAAGGACAATACGACAAAAAATATAATTTTAGAAAAATGTTTGGCCAAAATTAATGATACTTTAGCTCCAACTTCTTCTACTTTTAAAGGAGACAATTTGATCATGCAATATAAAAATAGCAAATATATGCATATCAAGGATGAGGACACATTTTAAAGTTTTACTCGAAATTAACTGCTCAAACTAAAATGCCACAGAAATTAAAACAGAAAATAAGCAAAGTGTAATCGAAAATATTTAAAATCTAATAGACTTTAGATTATGAAGTTGATATTTTTCGACGTGAAAGAGAAAACAAATACTATGAAAAGAAAAAGAAAGAAAGTAAAGAAAAGAGAAATTCAAAATTTATTATTTCTTAGAGTTAAACGTTGGCGTAAAGCGCGTGCATAGATCTGAAGAATGTGTACCTACTTAGAGTCGACTGTACGATATCGACAAAATTAAGAAACGTATTGGCCCTTAAGTGTATTGGGAGACCTTTATATTAGGAAGGAATATTCTGAGCACAAATAAAGTTAAATTGAGGATAAAAACCTTTTTTGTTTTGTTTCATATCCTACATAACCCAATCAAGCAATAAAAAAAATATTGATGGAACTGAAAGGCATCCAAAACCGAAATAAAATAAAGAATATTTTCAAATTTATATATAAATACCATTAAATATTATTTATCTTAAATAAACTTTTTCATCCTTTTATAAGTTGGTTGAATAAAGAAAAAAGTTTATTTAAAAATTCAAATGAAAATTTATGCAACAGTAGCAAAATTTTTCTAATATATTAATCGAAGTGAAAGTATTTAAACCCGAATCCAAATACTCCGGGATTTAAATAAAGATATAAATTCACAAAGTTTGGTTTTCGAATAGTTAAGGTTAAGGTCACATTCTTCGAGGCAAATCTGAAAGACAAATACCAGCGCGAAACAGAAAAATAAATGACAAAAATTTAGAATTCTCCTCGGGAGTTCCTTGCGCAAGCCCCTTCCGCATTTGCAATTAATCGCGTGAACCCATCTGTATTCCAAAAAGGATTCTTCGCGTGACTCAATTCTCTCCAATGGACCGTAAAGATGAGATGAAGGCCAAACGTTATTATGTGGGCACTAGCTTATTAAAAAAAATATATAACTACGGTTTTAGGCGTAGGACACTAAGAAAAAAAGAAACCGAATCAAAATCAGATATGACCGTTTCAGCAAATGTTAACTCGACTCCAAACAGTACCCTGTGTTCGATCACAAAATGCGGAAAGAGGAACGGAAATATTAATATGAGAATAATTCAAAAGCACAATAATAATAAGAAAATACATTAACAAAAACAAAGAACACCAAACTGAAGAGATTAGGTTGTTCACCTTGTAAAAAATTTTTTTTATATATATATAAGTGCAGCATATTCAAATAAAATGTTCGCTGTTTGGATTAAGGAGATAATTATGTATCTTTTATTGTTAACTCTTAACACTGTCATCTTTTTTAATACTTTGTTTTCGAATCTTAATAGGTTTTAAGAACTTTTTTTTTTACAACACGTTATCATATTCTCTTTGTTCTTGGTGTGGAAGATTACGTTCGAGTTCAAAACGATTTGATTTCCTAGAGCAGAAACGGATTTTATAGTGGAGAGCTATTTAATAATTCGTAATGCGCTATTTTTCAAAACGTTTCAAGTGTTAAATTTTAAATTAATATTCCGGTGTATAACGCGCTCTCTTAACACAAAAAAATAAAATAAAATTCTCGGGGGCGCTTTGTACTCCAGACATAAAAATGATAGCTTTAGAAATAAAGAAAAGGTAATCATAAAAAATAACATTTTTATAAATACCCAACTCTTTTTTTATACGGTAGATACGTTGCTTAAAATACCGTGCAAAAAATAATAAAACGTAAAAAATACATGCGAAAAATGGTAAATTTGGGGATACGTTCCACAACTTTAAGAAATCGTGTTAGATGAAAAAACACTTAATTATTTTCCCAAAAAACCATGCAAAAAAGCAATAATAAAATCCGTGTTACAGATTTATAAAACAAAAGCAATTCATTTTTATTAAAAAAATATTTTTTTAATTAGTGAACAGTGAAAATTTATTCTAAAAAGTGTATGCAACATATAAAAATTAAAATTGAAATTAGAAATAAAACTACTAACAAAAATGTTCATTGCTACTTAATAGAAAACGTGCCAGTTTACTACGAAGTGGATCAAAAATGCTATCATCAGTGAATGTGTCAGATTTGTCTAGCACTATTGTAGATTTTGATTGAAATTAAGAATTTCATTCGTTATGATTTTTATTCGTTTGAACTTTTTTTTCGTTGCAAAATTTGTTTTTTTTCCTGCAGTTATTTATACAACCCTTGATATCCAACTGCATAAAACTTATGATAACGTGAAATTTTAATGCAAGCTCAATGTCAGAATCACGAGTAAGAAAATGTTGTTCCATACGTGTAGCAAATTTCAAGCCCTCCAAAAGAAATGACATATTTTATGAGCTTCCATAATTGGATAACATAAACAGTTCATATTTGTCTTCTGTAATATTTTCAGGCACATCGTCGAACTCAATTTCATCATCATCATAATTTTTATTCTGATCTATAAGCAAATAATCCTTTTCAGTTCCACCGAGCTAGTTAGATATACTACATTTTTAAAAGAATTTTTATTTATGTCAGGTTTAGCTTCTCATTCCATGATTTTATTATCCACTCACACACTATTTCTAGACTGGCATGACGCATTTGGCTGCCTTTTGTAAATGCTTATGTACATACTTTCTTACACCTCTTTTCTCACGCTTTAGACTTTTAGTTCTAAAAGTACACTGTTGTTCAAAAGCTTTGTATAATACCTTGAAAAAATAACTTCAAAAAATGAAGGCATTGAACATGTACATTTCAAATTTCTTCCTGAAAATGGGTAAGCGTTATACGACAAATATATCTAAAAATTAAAAAAAAATTGAAAAAGTATAAGTATATACTGTATATATATTTAGGGAAGCTCTCTATTGTTGAACAAAAAATATTTTATCTATAAATTTTTTGCAATGTCATCAAAAACTTTCAACAGACTTATAATTTTGCAGCTATTCAAATTGTAGCAGAATAATTTTTTACTAGGTTATTTGTGGGTAATTTTTTAAAAAAAATTATTGAAATTAATGTGAAAATTTGAGAAGTGAAAAAAGATGGTGCAATTAATGAGACAATAACAGACAAGGGATGGATGTTTATGTTGTAATCCTTTCTTCTTTCCTTTATGTTGTAAGCCCCCGTATGATACATTGTGTGGTGTACGGGGTTTATAAATGTTCTCGATAAAAAAAAGCAATGAGCATATAATAAGTGAGTGGGAGTTATATTAATGTCGCTCTGTACTACACCTGTGCTGTTGATGACGGACCTCGTAATTGTGACCCTTGGTCAGGTGATGAAAACGACACCTGAACTGGCACCCCTTCTCCTAACTTCCACACCACACTAACAGAAGGACGTTTCAGCCTCGACAGATTTAAAGTGTAGTAGCCTCTCTACATAGCGGATCTTGAGTGGCACATGGCTCGAACTCATGACACGCCAGCCATGAGTCCATTACCTTGACCACTAGGCTACCGCGGCCACACAATGAGCATAATATCATCAATGAGTAACACAGCAATTCTTAAGTTCTTGAACATATTCGATAAATGTTTTACAGTAGAAGATGATCACGTAGAGAAGTGATGAAAGCATCGGATATATAATAATTGTTTACGATATATATTGTTTTTCATTTTATATAACTAAACAGTCTTTATTTTCTGGATGAACCTTGTGAACGAATCACTATTATTATTTTTTTAATATCTGAGATCATTTCAAATGATCAACCTGTTCGTCTATGCAAAAGTTGGCAACTTATCAGAGGACGGCGGATAATTTACAAGTTCGATAAACTGTAAAATACTTCCTGAAACAAAATAACCACTGCATTATATATTCATATAAAAAAAATACAATGCAAGAAAATTCTGCTTTAAAAAAAATCGTAATCAGATATAGAATTCTTAAATTTTCTTTTTAAAAAAAGAGCAAAGAATAGGAAACTCAAAACAGAGTTTTGCGAGGTCAACCTTTAAACGAATTACAATAGCTGTTGAAGAAAGGTTCACGTTACAGAAACTAGATCCCTTATCATAGCGAAAAAATTCATCTTTTTTGACTTTGTGTTTTCATGACTTTACCCTTTTATTTCATTTCTATCCGAAAGAGGAGATGAGAACGAAGAATGTCCTCGTTTGATAACAAGGCCTGACCCCAAACACGTCGGTTTCGGATTACAATGACTGAGGATGATTTGGCTAATCTTCGAAGATGGTTAGCGGGGTGTTCCAGAAGGAGGAGAAATCGGCTGCGATTTGCAATTTGTCCTGACACGCCAACAAGGGGGTTGAAGTCTATCATTACTGCCATTTAGTAACTGGATGTTTCAAACTGAATGGAGGGATGTTTTTGTTCCAGATGCATACAATGCACGATCAGCACCCACAATCTTGACCCCTGATTAAATCCTTACCTTAGGCGTCACCCGTTTGCAGCGAGTCCGTGTAAGAATTGTTATTTTTGGTGCTGGTGAGAAGATCGGTTTTGTTGGAAAATGAAGAAAATGGTTGGTATTTATATTTCAAGGTTCGTTTAAGACGGCCCCGCATTAGAACGATTTTCATAGCATGTGAACTCGAAAAATTGAAGAGTAAATAATGATTTAAATAATAATGTAAGAAGGGAAAAAATTCTCCAGTGAAGCAAGGTTCTAAAATTTCTTCCATACTCTTCAAGAGTCTATTGAAATTGTTTTTTCAGTCGTGGGTTCTTTTGATATATTTCCTTTATACTAACTACCAAATTATTTTTGCTTCCGTTGACAGGAATAGGGATTTTAGAGAAGTTGTTCTAAGGCAGAGGTCTTCGACCTGAGTTACAGAAACTTTGACAGGAAGGGGTTATACAAGTGATAACTACTTGTTTATTCAAAAAATCAAAATTTTAGTAAAATTTTAATATTTATAAAATATTTAATTTTTAAAGGTAAAAATAAATCTAAATAAGTATTTTATGTTTAAAATATAATCCTAAATTTCGTTAAAGTCACGTGATTCAAGCAAGAATGGATAATTGAGAAGGGGAGGGAACAACCTATAGACATATAAACAAACTCTACGTTAAAGTCTAAATTTAAGCAGAAACAGCTCCTAAATTTTTGGTTGGAAATTTGCAGAATACACACAGATGTTTCTCACAAAGTTATAAATATTTTAATGCTATTCTTAACAATATATTTAAGTTAAAAATATTTCTCAACGTATGTAGCAACAAAAACTAAATATTAAAGCAAATTAACGCAAACTATGAAAGCTGACTGCATATATCTTCAAAATATCTACACTTCGTTTGTGTAAGAAAATACAAGAACAAATAAATGGGCAGTCTATAATCTTATTGCATTATACATTTAAAATAATAATATAAATAGTTATGAAAGTAATGCAATAGTAGATAACACATGAAGCACGAATTAATGAGTAAATTACATTATTATTTAAAAAAATTTTAGTAAAAATACACTCTTTTTTTAAGTTATAACTTTTCGTACCTATAACATGATGATCTTTAAATATTATTTTAAAATACAGATCACACACATTTTTTATTTCTTTCTTGTTTTTTGGATGGGGTTCATCAGAAACACTTTATAGTTTCGAGGGTTTCGTGAATCGACAAAGTTTGAAGATCACTGCTTTAAGGTATATTTCAGGTAAGTTATGATGTGTTAAGGATTTTTATGTTTAAATCTAAGGAACCATATTAAAGAAACTTGATATAAATATGTTTATTAGAGATAAAAAATACACTGTTTTCATTTTTTATCAGCTGCTAATTTTTATTTACGCATTATTTATCAATTCAGTTTTAATTATTTTAAAGACAGAAATACCAAAAGTTCAAATGTTGGAATTCAAAAAATATCAATCATTTTGAGGAATCAGAAACTGTTATGCACAATTTATATATTGACAACCTCATAACAGATTGTATAAGATCATTAAAGTTTTGTTCACAATTGTTTATCAGAGTAAAAATTATTATAAATATATTGATTAAAATTAATATTTTTTCTGCAGAATGTCAGTTTTGAATTTAAAAAAATATGTGATGATCTAATTCTACCCATGATTTTTATATAAATTGCAATGAATATTGTTTAAATCATCTTTAGTGAATGAAGATTGTTTAAATCATAAGTCAGTAGATAATACTTTTAAATATATTTCACAAGCAACTTTTTCGAAAGTATGACAAATTATCAATCTGTTTATGTAGGAGAAAAGCGACTCACTCACTCACTCATCACGAGATTTCAGGAACTGTTTGAACGCGACAGAGTTAAAATTTAGCATTTATGTTTCTTTTGTTGAATAGAGATCAACTGAGAACATTTCTTGCGAAAATTAACTCCCAAGGGTGGGTTGAAAGTGCATAATTTTTTTAAAAAAATTCCCGCTTTTAAACTATTACAGCTACAGAACTAAACGTTGCCAAACTTTTTGTTGAGTTATATCTGCTAAGAGCGGGTCTTAGAGAAATCGACTCTAGGGTGGTTTTGGGGCGGACGTTAAAAAGGATAAATATACTTCCTTCTTAAAAATTAAAGTCCTGTCCTTTTTATATCAATAGGAGAGAGCAAAAAAAAATGTATTTGAATACAACTGAAAGTTTAATAATGGAATTTAGGTATCAATGACTTAGAAACAATATCGAGTCATACAGCAATATGGAGTGCCCAGCAAAGCAGCTAGCTTGTTAATTAAATTTTAAAAAACAAGTTTCCACACACAGAAAGACTTAATTCCATGTGGTTGGGAAAAAAATAACCGACTACTGAAAGCACGTAAGAATTTTTTCGTTGAGAACTGGCGCCACATCAACTCTGTACATTGCACTTCGCAGAAAACGATGTCTAAAGCAACCCTAATGATTAATTTATCACGGAAATGATATACAGTTCGCTTCTCAAAGTATATTCGTAAGTCTTAAAGACTACGTTATTTTGTTTTCTGCACGACTGCCAGAAAACGTATGGAAAACGTAATGCGGAAACACGATAAGAGTTCAGCGTATGTTTACAGCACTTAACGTAAAACAAGAGGAAAAAAATTATCTTCTTTTTCATTTTATTCAAATATCTCATTAGATTTACTGAATATGCGATTGGTCAAATAATCTGAACTTGAATTTTTAGGACTATATAACACTGTGAAGAGTCAAACATTAGTATGTAACTCAGTGAATATTTGAAGCATAACGGAGAATATTTGGGCCCCCTGCAAAGTCAGCTTTGGGGCCCCAAACTGCATCTTACAAAGGATTGGTAAACCATAATAATAGGCTTTGGTCCTCCTAGAATCCTGCCCCCCCCCCTCCGCGACTGTAACTGCTTACTTTAGTTTGCTTAGATGTAAAATAAACAAAGCTCAGAAGAAAAGTATAACAATCTTTTTCTTTTCTTTGGATCAATGTGTCAATTTAATTTAGATCAATGTGTAGTTTTTATCAGGCTTTTATTTTAATTTTTTTCAAATATTCTTTATTATAGCATAAAATTATACTTTCTGTATGATCTAAAACACGTGAGAAAACCCAGTAATATATTACTACACGACACAATAAACTGAAATAAGTAATAATGTAATGGAGATGGGCTGTGTCCCATCTACCTATTAGTGTACGAGAGTTGGAAGGAAAACTAGGCATAGTCAAAACAACACAATTTATTTACTATTCTCAACAACGACTCAAATACAACAAAATGCACCAATTGATAAATATAGGAAGAAATATATATATATAGACAGGTAAGACGAGATACTAGAAGATTTAACAATTAATCGGATCACTTACGTCCGAGCAATACGCCGTCTAATTCAAATCGTTCTAATCCAGCTTAACACTTAATTGACCAAATCAAATAAGCTACGAAGTTCTCTAGCCTAGCTTCACGCTAATCAAAATCATTGCTATCCTTCAGCAGTATAACTTCTCTCTCTTCTACTCGAAAGTTTATTCTTTAAACATAAGCCTTGATTTGCATAATCACATCTTCTTCGGAGGAGGAAAGTTTTCAATAGAATAATTTTAAAAGACCCAATATTCCCCAAGAGGACTATTAGTAGGACGAACGCGAATAGACCCTTTACAATAAGAATAAGAACCAGTTCGTGAATGAATGCTTTATCATTGACCCTAAATGATTTGTCAGCCCCCCTCCCTCGCAAAAAAACGTTTCAGTTTTCGTAATTGTGGTCGGTATATGTTCTATTTTGACATTATGTATAAGAAATGTGGATAAAGTTATAATTAAATGCGGCTATCACCAATTTGTAAAAAGGAAAAATGTTTCCCTTAGTTGTGAAAGGGTTAAAAACAGTTTGAGATCACACATCATTTAAGGGCAATTCGATTTCAAAAAGGTTTTGAATTCTTAGCATTACTTCAAAATTGTAAGAATACAGTGGTGAGTAAAAATTATAAAGATGAATAGAAACAAGATTTACTCATATGTTTCTTGTGATTATTTATTCTGCACTGCAGCAGTTACTGAAGATTTTGATTGAAATATTTCATATGCACTTAATGTAACTCTTTCTCCACCTACTTTAGAAGTTAGTTTATATCTAATTATTATAACAATAATGTACTAGCATCAATAATTAAAGACGCTTTGAATATTTATCTGCACTTTTTACTTTGTTTTAAACACAATTCATGCATGAATTTTGATAATTATATCACTAAAATAGAGATGTATTAATTCCCCCCCCCCTCACGAGCATTTAACACGATTTAACAGTAAACAAGTAATATAATAAAAAATTCAAGTCACACACACACAATTCCTACTTAGGTCAACAAACGAAAATTTAATTTTAGTTACTTTTTATTTAATAATTACGATTAATATAAATATGTATATACATATGACAGAATCACAATATTAAATGACAAAATAGAAAGCGATTTTCCTTGCAATTTTCCATTTTCCTTTCTATATAGGGTGTTGGACTATTTTTTTTGTTTGTTACAATTTATTCATTCTTAAATATAATTATTCTAATAAAATAGTATAGAAAAAAAGAAATCCCATTCTCAGAAATTAGACCACCCAAAGTGGGATTCGAACCCACAACCTTTGGATTAAAAGTCCAACGCGCTATCCAATGCGCTACAGGGATACAACGAACGATTCTCCTATAAGTATATACTGTTGGACAATTTAATTTTTGTTTGCTAATATTTATTCATTTTTAATTTAATTAATGAATTAATATTTGAAAAAAAAACTGTATGAACATCAAGTATCATTCACTACAAGTTTAAAAAATGTACTTGAACTTGAATGGATAAATAAAAAGTATTTTATTAACGATTGAAAAAATTTGAACAAGATATATATAGACAGAGAGAGAAATAGGGAAAGAGAGTGGACTAATAGTAGGGAATTGAAAAAGAAGCAAGTGGATCGGTCATTTTCGTTGAATATGTATTGTATTCACACAAAACTCTAGACCAAAACGACTGCGTTGTTTACGTTCTGTAACAGATTTCTTGCGAAGTCGTAAATATTTATACCTCAAACTCAATGCATATGTTAGCAGCTGTCGAGAGCGAAGCCTTACCTTTTACACCTCGTTGGCCACGAATGTCCTTGAATGCCCAACTGAGTGCAACGGGCGAAGTGAAATACGGGTTCCGAGAATTAAGTGAAAGTGAAACAAATATAACGCATCGCGGTTGTGATTGATTTACAATTGTTTTCGTCCTCCCCGATTTGAGAGAAAAGAAATTTCCAGGCGAGAGACGAGTTATGAGATCTTCATAAAACAAGCGAAACGTAACAATTCAAACAGGTATGGGACAAGACCTTACACACAATTGGAATTTTGTATCGGAGAAGGAAAAAAACCGACACCAGAGTATAAAATGTAAATAAATCAGATTACAAAGAGAGAAATTTTTGATCATCCCCTGTTCAAACGTTTTTAGTCTCATGTCATAGATTTATACTAGCCGTTCTTCGCACGGGTGAATTGAAAAATTAAACAATACAGATTGTGAAGGATAAAGAAGTTTTTAATGAGTTAATTTTACGTGAATTTCAAATTAAACACACTAAAAAAAGCTTTTTGCATATCTCAGCTGAACAACAAACCATATTTGTTAAATTTTAAGTCTGAAGCTGAAAAAAAAAAACAATTTTTTTATGAACTCTCTTGTGGGTCAATGTTTGATAATACCTTCCAAAGGTGATCTCAAAAAAACACATTGTTACAAATTTTCTGTAATGAACACTTAAAATAGAATAAATAATTTATATCTGGATGAGTAATATGTTAATATTACTTTGTTACATTTATTTTATGTTAAAATTGTAATATTCGCAAGCAACGCCGTTCCTTACATTATAATGGCGATTCAAAGGAAACATAGCGAAATGTTGGTGATAGAGCCCAGTTGGCATCATTTTTTGCGACCACGTTGGCAACTTGGCTATTAATTGAGTGGTACAAAAGTTGCTTTGCTGTAGCGCCACCTGGCGAGGAGCTGCAACAAAGAGAATAGCACAAAACCTTCTCCACAAAAAATACATTTTCAAGCCAATTTTCATAGCAATCGGTTGAACGATGTTGGAGTGAAGCGAGGTCATATATACAAACATCCATTTATATATATAGAGAGAGAGATTTAGTACGGAATATCTGAACTAAAAGCAAGATTCTGTACTGAGTGCTTATGAATGTCACACAATGAAGCTATTGGCGACGGACCCTGTAATCGTGAGCCCTTTGCCAGTGAGGAAGATGAATGAGTCAGAACGTCGCACTATGAAGCTTCACAAGGGCTATTGACGAGGGACCACGTAATTCTGAACCTCAGTCAAGTGACAACACCTGAGCTGGCACCCCTCTTCAGAATAATACACAATGCCAGCGGGAAGACTTTGAGCCACGGCTTGCGTAACGTGCTTCAGCCCCTCTTCACGGCGGGTCTTCAGAGGCACTAGGGTTCGAACTCATGGCACACAGGCCATGATTTTGTGATCATGGCCACAAGGCTACCGCGGCCACAAACTGAAAGCAAGAAGTGTTGAATTGTGAGTAATAGTTTATGAACGTCGCTTTCAGAACCAACGAGAGCCATTGGCGACGGATATTGTAATTTTGAGCCTCAGTCAAGTGAGGACACCATCGGAGTGAGAGTGAGAGTTATGTTTACGCCGCACTACAGGCTCCGACATATTAATCTCCCCTGTTTCACAAAAGGCAGTTACAAAAAATCAAAACAAGATACATAGAAAAGTCTTTTATTTGAGAACAACAACTACGATACCATTTTACATCAATTTATTTTAAAAATTATGTCCGCTAAATGGGCGTCCTCCAATGGTGACACATTGACGAAGTCTTTCCCGAAAGTTCTTCAGAACATTGGCGCTGTTTTGATTTCGTCTCATGAGGCCCACTTCCACATGTCAGGTACTGTGAATAAGCAAAATTTTCGCTACTGGACAACAGAAAGCCCTCAGCTGCTTCACGAACGATCACTTCACAGTTCTTGTGTTACAGTTTGGTGCGCCGTTGCTGAATTTGGTGTGTGGGGTCGTTATTTTTCGAAGATAAATTAACGGTAACGATTACTTCAGGTCGCTACTTTCACATGATCCAGATCTTTCTCCGACCAAAGTTAAACCAGTTTCTTGGGGACCATGAAACAGAAATCTGGTTCCAACAAGACGGTAGCCATAGCTCACATTTCGCGGCGTTTGCTGGTCATTCTGAGAGTGTTGTTTCCTGGACGACTTCTCCCTTTTGCAAGGAGACACCACCTGGCCTCTAAGGGATGTCACCTGATTTATCACCTTGGGATATTTTTCTTTGGGGACACTTAAAGGCGCAAGTGTACAAACATCGTCCTACAACCCTGTAAGCACTAAATGAGACAATCACCCAGGCAGTGGCTGGGATTCCACCGGAAATGACACAAAGAACTATGGACAACTTTCGGGAAAGACTTCGTCAATGTGTCACTATTGGAGGACGCCATTTAAAGGGCATAATTTTTAAAACCAATTCATATAAAATGGCATGGTATTTGTTGTTCACAAATAAAAGACTTTTCTCTGTATTTTATTTCGTTTGTAACTGCCTTTTGAAACAGGCGATGTGTTAATATGCCAGATCCTGTATAAAGTTTCACGAGGGATATTGGTGACGGACCTCGTAAATTTGAACCATAGTCAAGTGACAAGGATGACGCCAGAACTGGCATTCTCCTCTCCTAACTTCCACACCACACCAACGGGCAAAAGGTCGCAATCTCCAAATTATCACATCACGCTAACGTAAGGAATTTGAGCCTCGACAGAAAAAACAGGCATCAGTCCCTTTTACACGGAGGCTCGTCAATAGCATCAGTTCGAATCTGCAATTCGAGTACCATAACGGTGACCACGAGTTCGCAACTAGGACCATTCGGCTACGTGTGACATTCTAGAAAAAAAACTCAACTTTTATTTCGGAATACCTAAGCCGGCAAGCAATGAGCGCATTTTTAAGGGATAGTTCAAAAAGAAACGAAAACAATATTTGGTGAACCTATATAATTTATTACAAAACGCAATAAAAACTAAAACAAACCTTGAAAATAATTTAATGCTAAAGCGGTGAATGAGACTGCAACTGTTTCCATTTATCGTTTTTCTTAAAAAGCTTTTTCATTTGCAATTTAAAGATAAAAGTTAAAAGCATATTTATTAACGGTCTATTAAATTTTTTGCAAATGCAAAAGTTTTAAAAATTACTTTATGTATACATAAATTGCCACAACTAGTGTATTTTGCCCATACAAAAATATTTACATCTCTTTGAAAATTTTTGCAAATGCAAATGCAAATAATAATAATAATAATAATAATAATATCAATAAATAAAATAAATAAAAAAAAATGCATTTTTAAAAGAATTTTTTTAAAGAAATCTCAAATTGACAATGTCTATGCTGTTCAAAAATCTGAGGTATATGAAGGCCTCCAGGTGGGTCATAATTTGACAATCATCACTCTGTCCTAAAATAAGTTAAAACTAATACCGATCACACACATATTTTTTGATTGATTGATTATTTAATTATTAAAATGATTTTACTCAAAAATACTGCTAAATAAAAAATTAGTACGAAAAATGACGAAACTGGTTAAAATACAAATCCAAGCATTAAAAAAAAATGCATTAAAGACATTGACATATTTTAAGAAAATTTAAAGTAATAAAATGCACAAAAAAGAGTGCATTCATGCTATTTTTACTATTAGAACAAATATATACATTTGTACGATATCAATCTCTTTTTCAGATCCTAAAAATATATCAGAATTATTAAACATAGTACCGGAGATGAAAGTAAAAATTTTTTTTGTTTATTATCTGAGTGGTAAGATCTTCAAAATCTTTCCCGCAAATCCAAATTTGAAAGTTGGAACTATCATTATCATTATTTTTATCATTTTTAATCCATCGATAAGAAAACTGCGAAATACTAAAAATTGCTAAAATATACAAGAAATACTATTTTTTTCATATATTCAAATTGAGAGTTAAAAAAAACTTTAATTTTTAAACCAAGTCTTATTCTTATTTCTTATTTATCGTAGATTTATCTGCGAAATATATTCCAAAAAGATTTAGCAAAACCCATAAAGTAAGTATTCAGTTTATTTAAATTATCAAAACATTAATGTGCTTTTATATAATCTAAGCCTTCGCAGATTCAGAATAATACTTATGAATCTATGTTCCTAAGCACGCATTAGATTTAGAAAAACTTCAAATTATACATTACGCTGACTGGATTTCAAACCATAAATGTATTCGTTAACAAAATAATAATAACGCAAACAAATTTAACTAGAATCTTCTCCAACGAAATCCGTTCAAAGGTGGAGGAAACAATAGCCAAAAGGGTCACCAACCCAACAGGGAAGAAAATAGACGCTAAGTGTTATAAGTGAAACAAAATTAACCGAGGAGAGAACCATTGTTGGTTTAATTAATGCCATTTCATCTCTTCGCACGCGCACCACCCTTGCCAGGGGGATGAGAAATCAGTGGAGCTTTGCAGCAGTGCATCTGGGGTCGTCCAGTCAATTTGAAGGGACCCTCATGTGGAACAGAACCAATCAGAATGCGTTACGAAATGGTCATTGGTGGAGGTGCCTTTCACAGTGGCCATTCCTTGATTGTTTGTTTTTTGCCCGAGATTGCAGTGCTTTCTAATGGCGGAAATAAAAGTTCTTTTTTTATTGTTTTTTTATGTACTTTGTACCCAAACTATACCGAGTTGTATGCAAGGTCTTTGACTTAAAGAAGGAATATTTGTACCAAGAACGATGGGGTTTTGTGAAGACATTTTGTTCAGTAGTATTCAAAGAGGACCTACAAAGGAGGGGGGAGGGAAAGGTAATTCAAAATTTTTGTGTGTGAATTCACACATTTATATTTTTAATTCAAAAAATATTATTTAACACTATATAAATCCAGTTAAGGGGTATTATCACTAACTGAAACATTTCGAACCATTTTACTACGAAAACCAAAAGGAATCAAAGATGCTCCTTTGACATTCTAATTAGGTACTCAAACATTTTGAACCAGGATTGAATGTAAATATCAATTCTTTTCCACATTCGACTTGTGGATAAGAAAAAAAAGTAAAAATATTGAATTAAATTTACTTAAATATTGAAAAGTATTTATGATTGGCAAAAATTAAACGTTGTGTGCTCTGCTGAACGCTTGCGGGTTATATTTCAATCCGACACAAATTAAAATAAGTACAAAAAATTTCAAATAATAGGCTGTAATGATCACCTCATTTCTCATTTTTTAAAATGGACCAGTTCATAGAATTCTATAATATACGATAGAATTATGCCGAATTTGTCACTCCTCCAAATGCTATAACTTTTTCAATAACATTTAGAAATCAAATTACATGGAAAATTATGTCTTTTTGATTCTTCGTGCTATTTTGACTTCATGTCTAGATAAAACACACTAGTGTACAAAAATTTAAAAAATAAACACATTTTACAGATTTTTTAAAAAATTACGTTTTTTTTAATGAAAAATGGCAATCATACTAAAAAAAATGATGTTTTTCTTAATTGTCCAATTGAATTCGATCTCTCTATCTCTTTCATTTTACGCAAATAAAGAAAATCAATATGTGACGGTTCTATCTGAGCTCCTTCTACTAATAGTCCTTTTGGGAAATTTCTGGTCCTTAAACATTATTTTATTATAAAACTCCGCTTCGAAGAAGAAAATGTGATACTGTTAATTAAGACTAACATATATAGGATAGACTGCTATCGGAGCAGAGATTAAGCAAAGTGAAGGTGAATCTCGGCTATTTAATATTTGATAATTGAATTACTTAAGGTGACGAATTATCACTGGGATTAAATTCAGATTAAATAGCTAAGAAGTCAAATTTATCGCCTTGAGTAAGTGTGGTTAGTATTAAAGTTTTCTCGTATCTCGCTTACCTCGTTTATTGTCTGCATAGTGATTAATTGGGAGCGTCTCTTAGACTGGATCGATTGAATTTGTGTGGTGATTAATATTGTGAATAATTTAGATTATGTTGTTGCACTATGGCTAGTGTTCCTTCCAATCCTCCTACACCTTTAGGCACGCAGGCGAGACCATTACAAATAAAATAAGTACTTCATGCATTACTCTGTTCGGTATCAGTTTTACTCGTGTTTTTGAAGGCTTACAATTGTTTTTAAAACTTTTGAGAACAATAGCACAAAGACAACACCTTCATGATGGATTACGTTGGAGAGTAGTTGGAAGGTGTAGGAGGCAGGTAATCTCAAGTGGAGGTAGCAAAATGGTTCAAAATGTCTTGAAATAGTGATAATAGTGTCCCTTAAGACAAAAACAATAACCAGAAGGCCAGTTTGAGGACGCCCAAGAACCACCACAAACCAGAATGATCACTTCTTGGCTTTAACTGCGAAGTGCAGGGGAGGGGAACAGCTACTCCAGAAACAAATGAGCCAAGCATGTGGTACTCAGTTCAATGTATACTACTCACCAAAGACTTAATGAGACAAGACCAATAGTCTGCATTCCACACTCACGGTAGGTTAAAGGAGAACCAGCCGGACACAGTACAGAAAACATTCTTAATTACAGGAACAGTGGGCTTCTACACTGATGAGTCGAGATTCAGTCTGAACACTGGTTTTCAACGTGTTCAAATATAGAGAAAACCAGGGATCAGTTACCGTCCCTTCAACATCATAAAAGGGGGAACATAACGGAGATGATGGTATTATGATCTGGATTGGCGTGATGTTGGACTTTCTTATAAAGCTGCAGGTTTTTCAGGAAGGCACTTTCACTGTTTTGATAAAAGAGGCTGAAGATTATGTATACAGTTCATTGCTAAATACGATAACATTTGTCCACACATAGTTGAACTGATCAAATGAATACTTCGAGGCTGAGGTTATCCAGAGGAAAATGGCCTGCCAGATCTATAGATCTAAATCTCACAAAGAATGATTGCGATGCTTTTGGTAAAGAAATTGTAGCTCTCTACCTCTGAGGACATTCCTGGAGCGATGGAGTGCTTTGATGAAGGAGTGGGATATATTTACCCAAGACCTCATAAAAATCAGAATTCTTCTTCTTCAATGACTCGACAGCCCTGGATGGGCACTGGCCATCTCCAGAAGTCTTCTCTAGGCATCTCTACTTTTGGCAACTGTTTTCCAATTTTTGACCTTTAAAATTTTTAGGTCTTTTTCAACACAGTCAATCTATCTTAATGGGGTCTGCCTCGAGGTATATTTCCCAAGGCTTCGATATTCATTCATTCTAGCCAGATGACCAGCCCATTTAAGTCTCTGTAGTTTGACAAATTTTACAATATCAGGTTGTTTGTAAAGAAATGATGCAGCATAAGATCTTTCTCTCGAAAATTCTCAAAGCTTCCTCATCGCGTTAAGTCAATGGCCAAGTCTCTGATGCATAAGTCAGGACATATTTTTTAGGAGAATTAATTCATTGTAATACATACATTATATTAGAGAAGATCTTAACCACACATTCTAGTTTACCAAATCCCTTTTACACTGTCATACTTTCCTAAACATAAATCATGATTCTGAGTGAGTACCATTAATTTTATATAAGCATTTTAATAATGATTTTGAATATTTTTATCCCAAATTTCTCTTGAATTTGTTCAATAATTAAAAAATCCACTAAAATGTTTTTGCTCCTCAACTTTGCAGGTAAAGAATATATAAAACAAAACTATAAACTATAAAATATTTTTTGAATCCCAAGCCGTTTTACATTTCTCTTGGATTACATTATTTTAAGCACATTCACGTGACGAGCAGTAAGTAAACACACTTAAAAGCTCTGGGGTAACAACCGAAATCTAAAAAAAAGAAAGGGGGTCCTTAAACTCTATCATAAACATTTCATCGAATGGAGGAAAAAAATTGTAACACCTCATTTAATCCTTTTTGATTTCGGCCCTCCAACTATTACTTAACCTAACCAAAGGGGGGTGGAGGAGGATTTTCTTCTTATTTGTCACGAATTCGTGCTCGCTTGGTTGATGACAAGATCTCTTCAGAATGGAAGACCGCAGCGCGCGAAAAGCACAAAGGGAAGAAAGGTGACGTAATCTGCTACACGCGAGTGCCAGCTGCCCTCAAGCCTTTCAATACCGGGAGGCAAAAAAGGTGATAAAATTGGGAACTCATACAAAGATAAGATATTTAAAAACATAAAGGGTTTTATATAAAAAAAATCAAAATTTTGAATCAGTAAAATCTAAGCAAGTTTTTCTATTCCTTTTTCTGTTTTGAAAGAAGGGATTGAGCAATTTATAATATTAATCAGATCGGGCGGGATCATTAGTTCAGTTTTAATGGATATGAATCAGCCGTAATCAGCAGAGTGCTTGCTGATTAATGTTAGATGTCCTTTTATTGGGAGAAGATCCATTCATATATGGGAATAGATTATGTTAGGGTGTGTGGGCAGAAAAATTAAAAGTGTTTCAGAAAACACATCAGATTGCATTGCAGAGGGTGTGATCGTAACATTATGAGCTAAACTGTGCATAGCGTTATCTGAAACCGCAATGGCGCGTTTTCGCAATCATTTCACTGTAAATGGACTCTCAGTATAATAGATTTTCCCTAGTTTTAAAACACTGAATGTGTTTTCTGACGCAATTAATTTGTTACGAAAAATCGTCTCTCACGTTTCCGTATGCATCAGTTTGTAAAATGTTTTGGCGCATGATGACTATCGCTTTCAATGTGAGTTGAAATGTGACATGAATATAATGTATGCAGATATGCAAATGTGCATGAGGAGTAAGATTCAGAACTTTAAACTCACTTATGATGAAATTTTTATATTTGACATAAAATTATGATGGATAAATATCGCAAAAATACTTCAACTATAACGACAAGGGCGACACCTCAGTTGGCACCCTGCTGTCCAAATGTCCACACCATGCCAAAGCAAAGACTTTGAGCCTCGACAGATATAACGTGCATGATCTGCTCTACATGGAGGGTCGTTAATAGCACCAGGACTCGAACTCACGAATCTCCGAGCACGAGTCCGTGACCATGACCACTTGGCTACAATGGCCACATTTTCATACCATAGATATACTTTTTCTTGCATAGGCATTAAGCAATAATTTTTCTTTAAAACACTCATTCAACAACAGTTTTGCTTACCATCTTACATTTCGAAAGCCTTATAATGAAAATAAAGTTCTGCTTACAACTGCTAGTGTGTTTTGTATATATTGTTTACGCACCCCTTGTAACGTTTCCCTCCACACAGCCGTGAATCGGCTTCTTTTGTGGATGTGATCACCACACGTGCAATGACATCTACACCCTAAAAATATTGCGCGGTCTTTTCATGGACATCCCCCGGGCAACCTCTGACACCACGAGGAACCTCTACTCCGACCACGAACCGGATGTAACTTGAATATAAAGTGTGGCCAGTATATAATATTAGTAATATTTTTGGTCTCGTGATTAAATGTTTAATAACGTTGCACTTGAAGCAATACGAGGATTATTTAACTGTTGTAGATCAACCCTTCTACAAGACAACTCTTTTAGTAGTACAAATGGGTGAGTGTTTATTAATGTCACATTATAAAGCAACAGGAGGGTTATTGATTTTTTAAGCCATGGTCAAGTGAGGAAACGACGCTTGAGCCAACACCCTACTCTCTAGACGTCCCCACAAACGTGAGGACTTTCAATCACGATATATTTAACGCTTATTAATCCCTCTACACGGCGTGTCTTCAGTAGCACTGGGACTCGAACTCATGGCTCGCCATCGACGAATTCCTGACCATGACCACCAGGCTACCACGATCACTAGTTGTACCGGGACTACAATCCGCGATTCTACAAGCAATCGCGAGCTTGCGATCATGATCTCGTAGTCGCATATTTTATGTGGATTGGAACGTTTATGAAAATCAAGCGCTTAATATAAAAAATTCCCGGTTGGATGGCGTAATTGGTTTGTCGCTGGTCTTCTGCACCTAAGGTTGCGGGTTCGACCCCGTCCCAAGTCGGTGGATTTTCATCATGCAGAAAATCGACAGCGTCCATGTCGTATGATTATGCGGCATGTAAAAGATCCCTTAAATGTCCGTTTGGTATCGGTACTCTCGGCAAAATTAAATTCCTGAGTACAATTTCGCATTGTCAGAGCTCTGGTGCCTCCCTCTGGGAAGGAAACTGGATGTCAAAATTACTTGCGACAGTTGGTATCGCCTATAGGGTGCTGCACTAAAAAGTGATACTAGATCCTGGAGAATGTACTAAGTCTGCAAAGATAAAATACCAATCCGCAGTTTTTAGAAGAAAATATTAAATGTTCAGACTTGTTTGAAGTGGGGCATATTCCAAGAATCATATTGATTCCAAACCAAAATATCCTAAAACAAAACACAAATTCTAAGTTTGCATTGTGTGCCGTATCAATCCTTTTAAGTAGCGCGCTAAGCAATTTTTTTTCTTTCAATACTAAATGATAAATATTTCTACAGTATTCAATTTTTAGAATACTTTTTGAAACAATTAGTTAATAAACAAACGTAAAATTAAATATATGAGAAACCAATGTTCAATATAAAATAAACACATTTTGTCATGATGAATGAGGGGAAAAGACAGCAAAATTCTAGCAATTATTCAAAAACGATAGACAGAAAATCGAAACTATCAAACGATGAATGATACAGATCCATATTTTTAAACCGAAGAATATACTTTTGGTTCGAAACGCAGTTATCAGTGGAACACTTTTAAATGCACGGATGGTTTGATGGACAAATACATTTATATTTTTCCATTCTCTTAAAACAAATAAAGTATATTGATAAAATGTTTTGAAGCGAGAAATTGCCGTAACCTAAAAATAAATTGGATGCGTCAGTTGTACAAGAATGATATGAATTACCAAACCGCATTGTTGTTGTTTTAAACCTTAAATAAGACATTCAAAAAGCCGAATTGCATTGATGGAATGGACCACAGTTGCATCATTTTTGCTTAGCAAACGTGGAATGATAGATTTATAAAGCACGTAAAAGTCTCCTGTTAATTTACTGTGTATTGAACATTTTATTCGATTCTGCGAATTTACCTTTCTCTTTCAGGGCATAAATTTAAGTGAATTCAGAAAATTTTAAGACTACGTGGCTTATGTACCAACCAAGAAAATCCTATTCTTCGTCTCTTAAAAAGTAAAATAAATTTATAACCGCTTTTGTGTGTGTGTGTGTGTCTGTAAATTCAGTATTTTTCAGATCATGAAAAGTACTCCAAATTTATTGAATAATTTTTTAAAGAAAAGTAATCATATTAAGTTCAGTAAATTATCCATTGGACCATAAAGCACACTCTAACTTTAGTACGTTTTAGAGGTCCGAAAATTACGGTAATTTCGAATTTTAAAAGCTTTTATGAGACTTTGTAACGGGTATTTTTCGGGTTCTTCTGGCGGCCGCGGTGGCCGAGTGGTATAGGCATCGGATCATGGCTAGCGTGTCATGAGTTCGATCCTAGTACCACTAAAGACCCGCCGTGTAGGGGCGCGATGCACGTTAAATCTGTCGAGAGCTCAAACGTCTTCCCATTGGTGTGGTAGTTAGGAGAGGGGGTGCCAGCTCAGGTGTCGTCCGCGTCACTTGACCATGGTTCAAAATTACGTGGACCGTCGCCAAAAGCCCTCGTGTTGCTAATCAGTGCGACGTTAATATTCTCTCACTCTCGCTCACTTGTGTTCTTCTATTAATCCTCTAGAGAAAAATATTCTTTAACTGTGATTTTAGTTTAAAAACCGCTTTCCGTAGAGATGACTTGATTTCCTGCAAATGTAACTACTATTCAAGGGCCTGTCGTTATGTGGGTGAATGGTTAAGCGTGAAATCCAAGTATTAGTACAGACGAGAAGCGACTGGGTGGTCACGCGGATTGGGATTAGTAATCGACGTAGAATACAACAGGAATTGGTGAAGTAAACAATCTTGGAGCTGACCGAGCTATCGGGCTTCGAGATGGACCATAACAAGGAGCTTCAATCCAGATAAGCGAATTTCAATAATCTAGTATATCCGATTAAGGGTTAGGATTTCATAATCCTCCCACAGTTAAGTTCTATTGTAAAATTGTATATTTCATTAAGTGCTAAAGATAGATTAAAAGTAGCTATTTTTATGATCTCGTCTGCTTCTTCAAATTCTTTCACACCCGTGAAAACATTTACTTTATTTTACATTATGAACATGAATTTATGGATGAATTGGATGGTAACATGTGAATGTAGTTGTTATGTGACAATGACATCACATGCATTTAGCTCATCGGTTTGGTAAAATTTCATAGCTTATATGATTAACAGATTTTCCTCATAGTGGTTTCACAATGGAAATTTCAGTTTTGACATCAATCCTATAAAAATATGACCCCCCCCCCATTTTAACAGATATAAATAATATTAATACACACACATAATATTTGAGATTATATAAAATGTGAAAAAAAATATTTTCAACACCCTTTTATAAGCTTTACTTGTATGTAACGGAATCTTTGAACTCAATTTTAACCCACTTAAAAGGTCAGATTAATTCAAAATTTTTCTCACTTGTCCAGGACCGATACACCAATATAGCGATACAAAAATTTAATAATTTTGTTCCATTGTCCTCATCAAGACATCAGGATTAACGATTTCCCATTTTCAGATCTCATCCCGCATCCGGCAACTAATTCCAGATTTGGCGACTAAAAGATTAAGTTGCAACAAAATCGATTAACTATAAAAAAGTATTTTTAGGTTTTTTTAAACTATAATATATTGTAAAGAAAGTTTTACTTATATCGAAAAATTGTTCGGTTGATAAATATTTTGTATTTAAATTTACCTAAAGAAATAAACCCTATAACATGTATATAAATGCTTATAATTGTAATCATAAATACGCTTTTAATTAAGAGTTTCAGATGCTGTAACACAGCGATACTCAATCTGCGGCCCATAGGCCACATGTAGCCCGCTGGGATTTTCTGAGTGGCCCACTGCTCTAAAAAATTCAATTATTTAAGAACAATGTATTACAAATTTAGCGGGAAATCCTCTCAATCAAGCTATCAAATTGACCGATCTTGCTGTCGATGTCGTACGGGTGCGAATTGCAAAGATTTTTTTTATATTTGAAACTGTAACGGTTAGTAATAAAAAAAATAACAGTGAAATAGGGAATGAACTGGAGTAGTGACTATTTTATGGGTGAAACTGATTTTTAATTATAAACAAATAATACTGATTTTAGTCTGGAATTCAGTCAAAACTCCTCTTTGCTGCCATTCTGCATTTTATAAATTAATGTTTGAAATGAAAACAAGAGAAGCTTATGGTCACATGAATAAAAGGGAAGCAAAGCTACCCCATAACTTAGTAAAAAAAGCTTAAAAACAAAGAAAATTTTTTTATGTGTGTTTGATAGAGATTAATACAGCATTAAAAGCCAAAAATGAATTTTATTATTTTGATCAATTTTCCACATTTTTAGTGTCCAATATTGCCCTGATTTTATGATGTTTTTTCCATTAATCCTCATGTTGCGGCCGCATGAAATATCTGTCATGTGTATGCGGCCCGGCGGGAAAAAAGGTTCAGTATCCCTGCTGTAACATGTAGTCAAATACTTTTTCATTCAACTTTTTAAATGATGATTACAATATCTAACAAATTGCATAAAAACTAAAAATAAATAATATTACGAATGCCTGAACTCAGATTTATAAGATATTAAAAATAAATATAATAGTAAAAATAAGTACATAACATAGAATCTAACTGCATTCCTTATAGTACTGAAACATTTCAAAAAATGACAGCTCGGTAGCATGAGCCTTTAAAGAAATGTAACGTAATCCCAATTTCACATTATCAGAATACAGAGTTCGTTTTTCTCTTTCCGCGTGAATAAAATACAAAATTATTTTGCTGCTATTCAAAAGGAAATAAGAAACTAACTGTTTGATTGTTATTTTAACAAAATGATATGGGCGAATTTAATTATTTGGGATATTCCCACGAACAATTGAGAAAATATGCGGAAATAGAAGATTAATAGAGAACAAATATCCCTTTAAGAGTTAATGAAGTTAATTTTTCAGAAAATTCGTGTTTTTCTAAAAAACTGCATAAAAATATAACTTTACACACACACACAACAATAGAATTTTTAGTAATTTGAGAGAAAATTATTCCAGTGTTCTTTCTTTGTGCGTGTTTTTCGTTAATGTTGAGCAAGTTTTATCCACACAAGTATTGTTTTTTCTACAAAATGGATAATACGTTTTTGCGTTGTGGTTATTAAATAAATTTGCTACAAAGAGAACGGAATTATAAAAACCAGAATTTGAAAATTAAAAAAAATTCAAAAGATTTCGTAGAAATTTCCCAACGAATTGTATAAATTGCCTTTCATCGTTACTTTAAAAAGGAATGCCAACAAATAAAGGGAGATCAAAAGTACAGGAAATAAGAAATGGGCAATTCAAAACATTAAAATTAACAGAGGTTGTAGCAGGTTTCCTTTAAACCCGAAGCTCTTAAATTGTGGTTCGTGAACCCCTCAAGGGTCTCCAGCGCCTTTCTAGGGGGTCCGCGAAGGTCTCTCATTTAATGATTTCCCTTTTTTACAGACACTGACAGGCCTCTTGAAAAAATAGATGGCCATCCTAGAGTATATCACGAAATTACAGCAAATGAAAAATCTTAATGTATCCGACTACCCTAAAATAGTGAATTTTGTCAAAAATTAACAATTTTTTTATAATTTTATTTTATAGACCATCTTATTAGCTTTTTAAAAATACAAAGTTTATTATTTTCCGTTGACTAGAACAAAAATTACAAGTGTTTTAGTATATGCCATTACTTTAAGGAAATATGTCATACTTTAAAACGCGTTAACTCGAAATGTGTGTGTGTGTTTTTGAAAATGCGCAAACGGAGCCAGCGATTGCTCAAAAAGTTTTGAAAATAATTAACTGAAATTTCTTGTGTTGTTCTGTATAATAGAAGAAGTGTTGTAAACTTCAGATTTATCAGTCACTGTTTTATTACAAAATTTACAGTCCCTTATGTGAATATAATCACTGTTTTTTTAAGCAGTTTCATATAATTACTAAGATAAAGTGCTCTAGTTTTTGTAAAAATTAAAATATTTCTTAACCTGAAAGTCGTTTAAGAAATGAATAACATAGAAACACATCAGAGTTGAAAATTTGTTTATAAATTTTTGGTACAGAATGGGTCTCGTTTATGTTACTTTTTGTAAATTTTTACTTTTTTTTTTCTTTCATTTTAGTAAAAATAATTTCTTTTTCTCTTCTTAATTTAAGCATAGTTTTCTTAAAATGTGCTAAGCAAATCTAAAAACCACAAAAAAAATTCCTATATTTTCATTTTTAAAAAGCAAGTAGTCAGATACTTTAAATAGAGCATATATTTCGATCAAGAATATTAACTCAGTTTTTTGTTTTGTTTCCGGCTACAAAGATTAGATGTTTGCTGTTCTCTTACACGAAAAAAAGAAGTAATAAAAAGTGTGTATACGTAGCACAGGCTATTTTAGGATTATTAAAGAACCTTTTAATCCCTTGGGAGTCAGGGAGGGATGTTCAAAAGCTTGGGGTCCGCAACGTCAGGCTGATGCACAAAGGGAGGGCCGAGGTGATCGAAAATTTAAGAATTGCTGCATTAAACAATCTGTGGGGCTTCTTTATTACGATCTTTAATATCAGAATATCGCTTTATAAAAGTACTGTTATTTGGGTAAATTAGTATTTTATCGTAGTAAATGAAAAGGAGGAAGAAGGTCAATGGAGAAATGATAGAAGTAGACAGGATAGAAGTGTTACCAATGACGTAACGAAGAATATTGGTCCCCCTGCAAAGTCAGGTTTTGGGCCCCCTTGAATCCTAGGACCCCCACGATGCGGGGTGTATACGTTACGTCACTGAGTGTTTCTGAGGTCAGTGCAACCTCAGAAGAACGAAGACTAGGCTCAGAGAACATGAATTGAATCACGTTACCAGAAGGATACACGTAAGAGATTTGTTGTACACGTAAATATTATTATAAACCTTATTTGATACTATCAGGTTTCATTAAAACTGTGCCAAATATTTCATTTATTTTTATAGTAATTATTCAAAGATTAAATAAACTAATTACCCGGGAACGGTCGCGCGGGGCACTGAGTCACCACAGGCTGATGAAATCTTTAATTTTGGAAAAACTGATACCAATGGCCTCGTTAGTATCCTCCTATATAACAGTCTTCATGGGAATTAAAATATATTTATCACATATCTCCCTCTTTTTTCGGGAGTGGCAAACGTTTTCTTACACTCTTAAGGTACTTGAGGTGACTGAGTTTCCCGCGTGACCACTTTTGTTCCAAAATATTTTCTATGAACACAGGCTACATTTCTCTCCTGTGAACGACTTAGTGGTTTTGATTGCTCAGTTGTACGACTCATTATGATTTATAAATGAAAGTGAACAGAATATAAAATGTAAATGAGCAGAATATAATGAAAGAAATGGGCATATGTGCTATAGATATTCGATGAAGTTGAACTAATCAAGTGATGAAAGAATGATTATTAATCATGGCACCTAAAGTAAAGTTAAGACAAGTTATGAACATGAAACATTTAAATTGAAAGGAAAGTTTTCAAATGCTACTTAAAAAACTCCATCGAGAAAGATATGAAGCCAAACGAGCACCATACGACGCATTATGCCCTGTCAAATAGACACAAGCAAGAAAAAGTTCAACATGCCATTTGTTCACCCCATCAAAGAACAATTAAACTACAATAAAATATGACAGCTTTGCCCGTAATGCCAGCGAAAACTGCCTGTGATTTGTGTCCTTTATTAAAGTCACGCACATTTGAAACATTTTAGTTCAGTTTGATTAAATTTTTCCTCAAATTCTCAACAAAAAAAAACAAAAAAAAGAAAGAAAAAAAAAGGAAAATTCTTTAAAAGTAGGTAAATATAATTTTTCTTTTATTTAAATTACTCACCAGAATTACGATTTTATGGTGTACAATAAAAATAATTAGAAAGAAGGAACTGGGGTGATTAAGTCACCCAACGCAACCACTAACGTTAATATCGATTGCGCTTCTTCTCTCGGGTTAAAGAAATACCTATCTCACTAACACAACAGGCCTGTCAAAAATAATATAAAATATTGCTTTGGAGCATTATTATCAAACATTACTCAATGCCAACAAACAGAAGGGTAACGCAAGACCATAAAAAGAAGTTAACACAATTATCAAAGCATTTAAACAAACAAAATGACGGCAACCAAATAAAAATTATTCTTGAATACATATAGTTAAAGACAAGAAAGTATTTAGTATTATATATTTGTAAATTTTATAGCAATAAAAGAAATCCTACCGCAAATGGCATAACCTCGCTTTAGAAAGCCCAGACATATGGTATATCTTTCCATCTCCTTCCGCTGCGTTTACTTCTCTGCAGATATATCCCATAGAAACCGATACATATCGCACTAACTATTTAATATTATATTATGACCCGATTTCGGCTCTCCACGAGTGTACTGCATTTTCAATCAATACACGATAATTTTTTTGTATTGAGCTGGCACTAACCCAAAGTATGGTGCACATACAATTTTTGGCAGTCTACAAAATCGATGATTTTTTTTTTACAGAATTTTTTTTTGTCGAGAAATCAGAATATTTTTAAATATTTCGTGATAAAGTACATCAATGCCAAAAAAAAAAAAAAAAAAACCACACACACCCATTTATAATCATGAAATTTTCTTTAAAAAATATATGGAAGCTCTGTAAGATAAAAAAATTAAATCAACCAAACCGACCGATTCTTTTGAATAAATTGAATATTTCCAGCTCTCACACACATACACAGTTATAAAATAATATTTTTCCATGTGTATATACATCGTTTTAAAACAAACTATTGAAAAAGGAGATATGACAGATCTAAAATTATTGTTTAATTATTCAACAAAAACTAGTAGTTTTATCTATACTTCTAGTATTAATGTCTCTTTTTTAATGGCGTAACGGAGAATATCAGGGCTCCCGTGCAAAAGCCCCCTAGAAACCCTGCCCCTTTCTTTGTGATGCGGTGGTGTACGTTACGCCACTGATGTCACTATAAAATTACAAAAGAGCTTGTAATTTTGACGGTGGCGTAACGGAGAATATTAGGGCCCCCCTGCAAACTCATGTTATGAGCTCCAAGCCCAAAAACGTACTTAGCGTCAGTCAAACCTTGGGCCCCTAGAGTCGCTGGGACCCCAGCAATGCGGGGTGTACGTTACGTCACTGAATTTTGAACTAAAGTCAAGTAACGAGTATAATACCTGAGTTCAACTACTCTTCCATATCACATTACATGAGGATTTTGAGACAGTAGATTTTTAAAGCGCAAAAACTGCCATTATCCCATTTAAAGTGCAAAAATTACCATAATCTCACGTGATAATCTTCAATGGAATCATGACTCAAGAAAGAAGATTGAAATTATATAAATGTTGCCATTCAAGAAATTAAAAAATTCAATCACTGGACCATCATGGTATCTCTATACCGATTAAAAATGCTGCAAACAAATATATGTTTCATCTGAGTCTTAAAATTTCGAAGAGGTTTGTGCAATGAATCATCAATGTAAACCATTCCTTCCAATTTTTAAATTATACAAACTGTTCTTTTCTAATTTTACTCGGGATCGTACATACATATATATCACACACCATACAAAGTACACGAAAATATTTTCACATTTAAAAGAACTAAATTAATTTTATTTGATATCGTAGCAGTAGCTTATTGCTCGAGATATTTTTGAGCGCAACCTTGGGCAAACTGAAAATTAAGACATTTTCAAAGAAATAAATTCTATAACAGGGGTCAGCAACCTTTTAGCAGTGGCGTGCCAAACCAATCTACCAATATGATTCAGTGTGCCATACAGTAGGACATTTTTGAAACAATTAGTTTCCCGCGATAATGCACGCAAATTTAGAGAATAGAGGTCAATAATATAGATTTAAAGTTTTGTTACATATTAATTTTGCATCATTTAAAGATATTTCTTAACATAAAAATAAACAGCATAAAATACGACTTCCTGCAACAAATTTTTTTAAAAAATTTAAAAAAAATTGTGCATATATATTTTTAAACATATTTATATAAATAAGAAATAGACAATATAAAAAATATAAGAATTTTCCTTCATTATAATTAAATAAAAAGATAAATAAACGTTTTAATGCGAACCTAGTGCTTGCACCGCTTTACTTTCATATAGCAAAATCAGGGGTATGATTTGTGACTTTCAGTTTGACACGATTATGGGCATTCAGTTACTAAACAATTTCTTTACGGACTCAAAATATTTTTCTTATGAGGAAAGTTTTTTTTTTATTTAGATATGTATAGCCAAAAGAGGAAAGCATTGAACATGCAATTTTTTCTTTTTAAACAATTAAAACTCTCCAGAAATGACATTCAATAATTTATAAAATAGCTGTAAGTTTATCTTTAGAGTTGTCTGTCAAGAAGGTCCGTTACAAATCTATCAACTTCCAACCACTCACAAATTGACAAAATGGTAGACTAGTGCAGAGTGCCACTGAGAATGGTACCACGTGCCATAGGTTGCCGACCCCTGTTCTATAACATACATTATATTTCGAAATAATACAATCATGAACATACAAATTGTAATAGGTATCTTTGATGATCAATTTTTCACGACAAAAATGTCTTAGAATGAAGAGTGCTTACCTTTTCAATGCTCCGCTTTTTCCGTTTTTTCCGTTTCCGATGATGCTCCTACCGGAAACGGAAGAACGGGATGGCAGGCTATCAGGAGTCTCCACAACATCTTCATCCTTGGAGATCAGGTGGACGGCGGACCCATTCACGTGCTGCTTAACGCTGCCGTTTATTCCGCCGTTGACCCCACCGTTAACGCTTCCATTGACATTACCGTTGACACCTCCATTCACGTTGCCGTTGACAGCACCATTCACAGTGCCGTTAACGTTGCCGTTACTGTATCCATTTGTAGCCCCGACCATAATGGACTTGGGTTTCTGAGGCGTGGGGCGGCCCTCGTTGTCTTCCCCCTCGTACACAACATAGGGCGTCATTTTTTTAGATATGTCGATAAAAACCAAACAGCAAAGATGAATCAGTTAAGGGTGAGGATAATCACTTGTCCACTAACACACTATTTCCTAATAGTACGTTAGATATGATTGGAAAGTTATTGAATGTAATAGTCATCCAAATTTTTAAAATAATTTCGATTAATATTAACTGTAATGGCAACTTATAGATGAAAAACTGTGAACTATGGTACGGTTTTGTTATGGAGTACCATCTAAATCAACATATAAGTAACGTTCGATCTGTGATCTATGATATCACAAATTATCACCTGTGGATATTTATTATCAAACTGTTAAAAAAATTTTGTTAACTTTTAAAAATATTATAACTGTAATTAGTTGTTTGTCAACTAATTGCTTATCATATATCAGTGACTAACTGTATCACGAAAAACTTAACGCTTGCGTTTCTTTAAATTCGAATTAATCAAAATGTTTAAAATTTTGTTGAAAAAAATTACGGACTAGAACTGGGGAAAAAATTGATTTCAGGAAAAATGGTCAAAGGTCTATTAAAAAAATCCAGCTTGGCACTATAATAGAGTATTCACTGCTTGACAGTTCAAGATCAAGGTCACACTTTTTGTTGACAACCGAAGTTTTGACAGATCATCAAATATGACTCTCAAAGCACGTTGTTTTTCACGAAAAATAACATCCGCTGATATTTGTCTTTGATTTACAGATTTACTGCAACTGTCGATGGATCGTTTTTTCGTGGAAAGAAATAAAACGATAGTAAATAATTCCACAAAAGATTCTGCTTTCTCAATTATTCTCAAAATATTTTTTCACTTATACATATATACAAAAAAGTAAACCTTTTAAATCTTTGTAATGGCACACTGTCAATAATTTTTTAATAAGATTTTACAAATGAATTGACAACGAATTTTAGCTGTAGACGTTTATAAAAAATTCTCTTTCCAATTGCTATTCGAATGAAAGAAAATTTCCAACGATTCAATATAAACAGCTTTGAATTATAAATAAATTCCAGGCGTAAAAAATAATTCGAAGCGAAGTGGGAAAAAAACTGCAAAGCACTTTCTCTTATTTCCAACGTTTTTATCACATTCTAAAACGAAAATATTTGTTCGTTCATTCACGGTTATGAAATCCCATATTCTAAACAAAACGCAGATAATTAATTAACTTTTTTGAGGGAAAAAATAGATAATTCTAAAGCAGACGATATTTATATTTCAACACCAATCATCCACTCACTTCACTTCGTCGGACGCATGCCGTATCCATTTGTTGATTTTGATTCCACAAACAAATACTCAGAGAGAGCAGCCAAGAGACGAAGGGGTTTTTTGACAACTAGTTCTGCGCAATCAACCCGGCGAAAGCGTTCGAGCCATTTTGAGAGGAATCAGTGAATTCATTCCATGTCGCGGAAGAGAGGGCGCTGCAATCGCGGACCGGCTAGGCTCACTGAGAGCAGGTGGGTGCGTGTGTGCCGTAACCTTTTGTTTACTATCTTCTGGAAGATGACAAAAGAGTTCGGAGTGGCGTTTTGTTCTGTTTTCGTTTTTGTTTGCGTTCGAAAGCGGCGCGGTTTCTTTTGCCGAATCTTTTTGCGAGGTTGTATTTATTGATGATGTCTAGAATCCCCCCCCCCTCTTTCTATTTTTTAAAGAAAGAGACTTCATATTATTTTTTATTATTATCTTGCGATGAATTGTCCTGTCAATTCATCATGCGTTGTTTTTCGTTGAATTTTCTTTGATGCGGCTTACGCTGATTCTGAAAATTGCTGAACAAAATTTGAAAGTATTCAATAAGAATACACATAAAAGTTGAAATCAGCTTTGAAATAGAAACTGAACAAAAAAGAATCATAAATCACTGCCGTTGCTAGCTCTGAGGGGGCACTGTATCAAAATTCCTTCGGGGCCCTCTTTAGATATGGAAGCACTGTTAGTGGTACTGTAGTAACACATGTTGGGGCCCCTGTTAGTTTTCGATACGGCTGATAAGGTGGTAGCTACGCCCCTGCATAAAATAGGGACAAACTTCGCGAAAAGATATATCAATGAAAATTTTCAATTACTGTGAACATTGTTCTGAGAAAATTTAGAATTTTTTTTTTTGAAAAAAAAATCTCGTTTAATATCGTTTTTTTGCAAGACAAGTATTTATTTGTTAAATTCTTACTTTGATCCGTTCAGGGCCACGATCACATACTGTGATCAGATCACTTTAGAGAACACGGTGTCATATTCGATATAGCGTTTCCCCATTCTGAGTCCCATGTGATCTGAATTTGGAATGATTATAAACTGTAAAAATTTTGCGTATTTTATTACAATTTAGATTTTATATGAATTTTTAAATGGAGTTAGACTTAACTGGAACAATCTCCTGATCCTGAACAGGTTAACAGCAGTTACGAGTACAGTCCCCCCCCCCAAAAAGATTTTCCAATTGACTGCATAAATAAAACCCCCATTGCTCCGATTTTAAGTATAGTTCTGAACTAGGAAGAAAGTACATACGTGGTTGAATGGTATTACCGTGTTTCAGTTATTAACAATTTTCAATTTAGTGTTCAAAAAATCATGATGAATACGGGCTCAAGTCCTAATGCCACTGAAGATCCGCCGCGTAAAGAGGCTGATACACTTTAAATCTGTGTTGTGACTCAAAGTCCTCATGTGTGCGTGGTGTGATAGTTTGGAGAATAGGGTGCAACTTCAGGGGGCGTCACTTGCTCCCGGAGTAAAAATTACGAGTTCTGTTCCCAATAGCTCTCATGTTGCTTTAAGTGCGCCGTTAACACTCACTCGAAAAGTCTCGATTTATTAAAAATATAGTCTCAACTAGCTGGTATACCCGTTCTTCGCACGGATGAATTGAAAAAATTAAGCAATAGATTGAAGGATAAAGAAGTTTTTAATGAGTTAATTTTACGTGAAATGCGAACTAAGCAAAAAAAAAAAAAAGCTTTTTGTGCATATTTTAGCTGAGCAAAAAAAACCATATTTGTTAAATTTAAAGTCTGAAGGTCTAATAGCTGATAAAAAGGATTTTTATTTTATTTATAACGCCCCATAAGCTGGTATATCCATTCTTTGCACGGGTGAATTGAAAAATTAAACAATACAGATTGAAGGATAAAGAAGTGTTTAATGAGTTCATTTTACGTGAATTGCAAGTTAAACAAAAACAAAAAATGCTTTTTGTATATTTCAGCTGAACAAAAAAAAAAAAAAAAAAAAAAAAAAACTATATTTGTTAAATTTTAAATCTGTATATCTAATAGCTGATAAAAATTATTTTTTTTTATTTATAACGCCCTTTGTAGGTCGATTTTTGAAAGCATCTTCCTAAGCTGATTCTCTGCTCAGCAAAAGTAACGCATTGTTACAAATTTTGTGTAATGAACGCTTAAAATAATATAAATAATTTATAACTGGATGTGTAATACTTTAACATTACTTTTTATTGTATTTATCTTATGTTAAAATTGTAATATTCCAAGCAACGCCGTTCCTTACAATATAATGGCGATCCAATGGAAACATAGCGAATGTTGGTGATAAAGCCAAATTAGTATCATTTTTGGCGACCACATTGGCAAGTTGGCGATTGATTGAACGGTGCAGAAGTTGATATGCTGTAGCGCCACCTGTTGTGGAGCTGCAATAAAGAGGATAGCACAAAATCCTTCTCCAGAAAAAATACATTTTCATGCCAATTTTCATAGTAATCGACTAAATGGTGTAGGAGTGTGAAACGAGGTCATATATACAAACATCCCTTTTTATATTCATAGATACTGTTGAAATTATTAAAATAAAGGAAAAGTTATTGTGTTTGTACAATATAGAGCCATTCGTTATCCTAAAACTAGGCTTACTGTTGTAGTTGTGGTAACATAATGGTCATGATCACGAATTCGAGCCGCATGTTGTTTCCGTCGAGTCGTGAATTGGAGTACTCTCATAATTACCACCACCATTATGTAGTTTTTTTACCACAACTTACTCGTCATTTTGTAGAAGAGATGATGCATTTTATTTTTTAAAGAGTGCAACCATTTCCGAGTTTTAAAAAAAATGCACATCCGTGCGCAAAATGGTTTTAATTATCCTATTTACAGAATCCAATGTAGTCACGTTATCTTTATTTCTTGTATAATTGATACTATATCACACAGTTTCTCACATTTCAGAGCGATCTGACGAAATATACTATCAGTTTATTTACGCAATTGTGTCAATATTAAAAAAATTCACGAAATATAACGAAGAATTTCTAAAATCCAATGAGTTTTAAGAAGCGCCTCTAGACTTAAGTATATAAGATGTGAAAAGATTGAAAGGAAGTACACGACAAAAAAGAATTAGAATGGTTTCATGAGTAAGTTAATTGAGCAAAAAGCATCGATGAAATCTTTTCTCTGTGCTGCAATTTTTTTTTTAAATAAAAAGTTTAAATGCTTGCTTAAAAATGCTAATTATTTGTTACATTTTCTATTGTTTGCATTCTATAAGTTCCTGGATATTTACTTCAAAATCGAAAGCTTTATCCAAAAGTTACTCAAAACTAACAAAACTTGTCGAGCAGATTTTTTTAAAATCTATTTTTCTCTTCTACGGTAAAGATTTTTTTTATATGTGAAGACTACTTTTTTTTTGTTGAAATTTTCACCAAAGAGCTTCTTTAAATAGAAAATATGTAGGCCTTTAATCATGGAACGTAACAATACTATATGAACAATATAATAAATTAAATTAATTTAAATATAAAAACTATGCAATAATTCCCTTTATGTACAAAATATACGAAATTTTAGCTATAAAATGTTGAATAAAATTCCATTTGATGCATTGGATTTCTAATTATCTTAGCGTGGGTGTATAAAATGGAATGCCGACTAAAGTGTCGACTTCGTCATCGGATCGTAGGTTCAAATATTGCAACTTGCATATCTTTGTGTCGGGTAAAAATGAATAGCCAAAAGCGTTAAATTGATTAATACACCAAAATTCTATTAACTGTAGAGCTACACAAAAAAGTAACAAAATAAATATACATGTATTATTGTTGAAAATATTCTTACAGCAATAGGGATACATTATTGCTAAAGTTATTAAAATGATAACTCTATCCTATTGATTTATATTATTATTTAAAAATAAAATTTTCTATTGTTTTAGCTACTTTCCTTAATTAATGATATAAATTGTCTCCTATTTCAAAGTTATAATTTTTAAAAAAAGTACATATATACTGGACACTGCAAAATCTCTGCAAGTGATTCTTTTTTTTTAAAGTATATCATTCTTGCTGTTAAATGAACGTTACAAAAAATCGTTAAAAATTCAACAAAACTCAGAATAAAATTTTGCTTAGGGGGGCAAATAACTTTATGACTATTTTTAAACAATTTTTGTATGAATATTTCATGTTAGTTTAAGGTATACCGAAGCAAAAGCAAATATTAAAAACTGTGAAGAACTAATTAAATTTTTTAGAGTAAATCCGATTTTAATTTCTTAGTATATCCAGGAGAATATCACTCGAGAACTAAGGCATCAATTTGACAGCCACCCTAGCCGAATGGTCTTCATAACAAACTCGGAGACAACGTAGTTTCTATCAAGTCCTAGTGCCTCTGAAGACCCTCTATGTAAAAGACCTGATGCATGGATAAAACTGTCGAGGCTCAAATAGCCTCATGTTCGCGTTCTGGGGAAGTTTGGAGAATGGAATACCAGCTGAGGGGTTTTGTCCTCGTTAATTGACTGTGGTTCAAAATTGCGAGGTCTGTCATCAATAGTCCAAAAGTAGTACGGCATTTTACTTAAAATGACAGGGGAATTGGGTCCTATAAAATTTTTTTTTTCTGAAAATTGGAATTTTAAAACTGTGTCCGACATATAACTTGGAAAAATTCTTCTTCAGTATTTGATCATAAGTTACCATCATTAATAAGTTCAAAAGAGTAGAATTTTTAGTAGAATTTTCTGTATCAACTTCAAAATCCAAAAGAAAATATTTTCAAAATCGTATCTCTTCAGAGAAATTTCGAACAATCACTTTACCTTTTGAAATGAAATCTTTCGAAAAGCTTTTAAATATATAATAAACACTTGCAGTCGTTAATTAAAATGTTTTCAATCTCCAAATTTAGCAAAGCGTGTCACATTTTGAGAAAAGAGTATCTGAAAAATAATGTGAAGCACTGATATTTGATTGGATTACATACATATATATGTGTGTAATAATTCTCTTTAATGTCATATAAAAACCTTTTTATTTGTAATGGCCCTTACATACCCTTCAGGACTATCACGTAAATAATTAATTATTAGCTACCCATAATGGGAATAAACGTAACTGTATCTGTTGAAAATTAACAGCTTAGCATTTTAAAAGCAAGATTGCATCGGAATCTATCGAACGGTATCTTTCGACCAATTACTGGCTCCGTCCAAGGAAATCTAGTGGACTCCAAGACTTCCAACTGCCCGCTTCATATAAAAGTCCAGAGAAACTCTGCAAAAGCTCTCTCTCTCGTTTTTGTCATGTTATAATCGGCTGCAGCTCGTATTTTGTTGTGCTGTTTGAAATATGTGTCGTTCTACATCAATAAATTAATAAATGGGAATTCAAAAGTACCAAGCCTCTTTAAGTATACCATGAACAACATAAACATAATATTTATTAAGGTAATTAATATTAACATCATATTATATATATATATATATATCTTCTTTATTATTATAATTCATCCAGTAATTTGACTTTTCATGTTTGCGAGCAAAATAATAGGAATTCAAGTTTTTTATACGCTCACGTGCATTACAAACTATTCTGGTAGCTTCATGGGGAGCGTGACAAAATATTGAGGACATAACTGCTGACGACTTACAAAAACTCGTGCCCTGTCTGATACCTGCGTATCTCATTTACTTATTTGTCACAGAAATAACATACTAGGTTTTTAAAATGATACGGCGCATGCCAAAAATGAGGAATAATATTTTTTTTTTTTTTTTTACAAAAACGCGAAAATCCATTCATCTTTATTTAGACTTAAAAAAAAAATCTTGCGGAAAAAATTAGTAAATCTCACGCGAACCAGTTCTTATAGTCACAGAAATCCCCTCACAATCTGCATCTGAAATTTCTATCTATATTTCATTAGAAATATAAACAGTTTTTTCTTCTTCTGTAATCGTCTACAAAGATGATGGAGCCAAGAATGGCATTACATGCAGAAAACACGCCAAAATTTGGCTTATAACGATTGCTAATATTATAAATAGATGGTGTTGTTTTCAAATATCCTCAGTCTTTTGAGGTGGTTAGTTTGAATTTAGTGCCATTTTCTTTTTCTTGAAATGTTTACCTCTTGGTTATAGAAATCCTGATGCCAAATACAACTATACATGAAAACACGCCAAATTCTGGCTTATGCCCGTTACTAATGCTATAAATAGGTAAAGAGATGACGAAACCCCATTATAATTTAATGTTTTACATCATTGTGTCTGTATGGTGAATTAAGCGTATCGAATAATATTGCATAACTCTTGTTGGTAACAACTCGACCAACTCACGGTTCCTATAACCGATAAGTATCAAGTTTTCAAAAATACACAAAAGGTATATTTAAAAGTACAAGAGGAGGCCAGTAGAAAAGTACAAAAAGCCAGATTTATAAAAAGAACTATTTTTTTTAACTCCTAAAAGTATTAGCAGTTATTAATACCAAAAGAAATTATTCAAATATAAATAGAATTTTTAAAACTATTTAATGTCTTTTTTTGTGTTATAGGACTTGATATTTTCTAATGATTCTGCGTTTGGATATTAGAATCTTTTCCTCAAAATGAGTTTTTAAAAAAATTGTCCTAGAAATGTGTGTTTCTGGAGATTCCAGATTTTCTTGATTCTTTGAGTATTACATCATTAAATGTGTAATAAAAAGAATTATACAAACTTTTAATTCTTATTTTGATGATTTTCTTAAAAACTTTAAGCAAAAAAAGCATCGTGAATATATTTTTGTTAAAAATTCATTGGAAATTATTAAAAAATTTCGCATTCAGTTATGTATGTGTGTTTCAGAATTTCGTGTATAAAATTGTGTATTCTATATTCAAAAATGAATCCATTGTTCTTTATTACCGTAAAATCCAGCGTATAGCGCGCACCTATACTTACAAGAAGCAATGTTTTAAATTTATAGGTATATTCGCCGTATAATGCGCCCCCCCCCTCCTTTTTTTTTACAAAAAACTTTAAATGTACGTTCACAATGCTCTTATGCTTTGAAGTAATTTATTCGAGATATTATTCCAAGCTTTAGAAAAAAAAATGTTGTGAATTTCTTGAACTACCACCCATTAAGTTCAAACGAAATGTCATTTCTTTTAAATAAACACTATTTCGATATATCTAAAAGTCTAATTTTTCTTATGCTCATCTTTTTATTATTTTTAAAGCTCTCATTTTTTATACCCAGCGTATAACACGTGCACTTGAATTTCGATCTTATTTCTTGTGTTAAAAGTGCGCGTTATACGCCGAATTTTACAGTAGTTTATTTTTTGATTTGAAATCATCAAAAATAGCACAATTTTTAAACATGTGGAAAAATGCTGCAAAAAACTTTAATAAACAAAAAGTTTATTAATGTTTTTTAAGGATGTTTTCTTTGTATTTTATATAAATACTTATCAAAAGAACATTTGAATCAAAATTCATGAAGCTCAAAATTTTTTTTATTTTTATTTTGTATTCCACACTCTAAACAACTGAAATGAAATGATAAAATAAAAATTTCTCAATAAAAGGAAAGGTTGATTGCTTATTAACATTGCACTCAGAAGCTGTACTTGGCAGAGACGTCTTAAGACATGGGTCAACTGGGCCCGGGCCCAGGGCCTCACTCTCGGTCTCCGAAAAACAGGAATTTTAAACTACATGTCAACTGGCAAAAGAGTATTATTTTATTTGATGACCGCTGTGTATGTCCAGACCTAGACCTAATACCATAAACAATCATTCAACTCATTGAGTAGAAATGCAGCCATGGGTCGAGCCGGTTTGTGTCTAGGTTTTTGAGATTGTGAGTCGTGCTCATTTATTTGTTTTCAAATGATCATTTAAACAAGTATTTGGCAATGCATGCTACTGTCTACCTTTAAAAATTTCAGATAGGGCTTACTTTTGCAAGTGAGTCCAGGGCAAGTGAGTCCAGTGAGTCAGTCCAATCTTCTCTGGGCGCAGGGCTTCAAAGAGTCTCAAGACGTCGCTGGTACTGGGGCTGTTGGCCATTGGCGTCGTTAATTTTAAGCCATAAAGTGATGAGGATGACTATAACGAGCAGACACCCCATTCTCAAGTTCCACATCATGCCGAAGTGAGAAAAGGAGTGGAATTTAAGGAAAGTGTATGTCACTTCAAATCCTTTCATCTATAAATACTAATGGTACTATAAATAATTTCATCTAATGGTACTATGAATATTGCAGCTTCTGGTTCACTAGAAATCACTTTAAATACGAAGTTGAGTTAATCGAAACTTCAGTTCAAAATAACTACGACACTCAAATACGAACAAATAAAATTCTACGAACAATCTATTGATTTTTATAAATGCATGAATAGATGTTGTTTGTGTAAGTACTTGTCTCGCTCAATCTTCAATACAGTCAGAATCAATCATTCTTAACTTTAATAACTTCCTATCGGTGATTGCTCTGTTAATAATGATGTCATTGACATCAATACATACTATTCTCACAAACTGTTTCAACTACCAGAACAAGAAGGAAAAAAAAGTTAAGATGTATTTCCATTTGAGAAATCCAAATAATTTTTAAAATAATGGATCCATCGGACAAACAAATTTAAAAAGCAATTTAGTTATCTTATAACTAAAAAAAATGGCAAGATAAATTTAGAGAATAATTTGAAATTCTCTCTGAAACAAAAAGAAGATTGGAACTCCGTTTTTTCCCCGGTATCCTTGCTCCAGATCAAAACAAACCAGTCCCATAAACATATCGTCTGGGAATGTCAGTCGAATCTCTTTTCGAACTTTTCTCTCAAGGGGTAGCTGGAAAACAAAAGGATCTTCGTCTTGTCATTAGTGTTATGGCAGGCACTCTTTTCTATTTCTTCCCTGTCTTTTGTATCGAGAAGGAAAAG
>BMAO01012982.1:0-25148 GCA_019973975.1 Trichonephila clavata
GAGTGTAGGGTTTTAATGGCGCAAGAGCCGATTTCGGCTAAGCTGCGCCAATCAATTGTTAAAATATTAAAAATCATTAAAAATACTCACATATAAAAGTTCACACATATATACAGCAAACAGATTTTGGTGGGGGATGCCCCACCAAGTCAAATAAGGTTAAAATAATTCAAAGAAAAAAATATTTTTATATCTAGGTAAAAGTATTTATATAACAAGATTTTGGTGGGGATTACCCCCACCAAGTATGATTGAATAATTTCACTTTCTGTTTTTCGTCGGGGTTAATAAATTCCTTTCAGTTTCTTCTACACGTTTTCTTGGAGTAATAACGTGTAAAATTCCTCCTGTCTCCAGCACTCATTTTTCCAGTACTCTTCCGACAAGTGTTTTATTATATTCTTTTTCGGTGTTTCCACCTCTTCTCTACGTCATACATAATCATGTCCTCATCTGAGGTGTCCTGAATAGGTGAGCTTTTTTTCGGTTTATGGGGTGCCATTTTTATCTCTATTTTTGGTTTTCCAGTGTTAGATAATTTTTTGGTAGGAAGCTTTTTTTTACGACGTTTTGAAACCTGAGATACAGAAGTTGTATCTGTTGATGCTAGGCTATTGGATTCTGAGGTAGCAGCTATGGTACTAGATGTTGTACAGGTGGGAGTTTCAACAACAGAAGAGGGTTGACTAGTTGATTTGGAAGAGGATGCAATAGGTGAAAACATATTATTGGTAGTGGAAAGTACAGGTTCCGACACTGTATCTGCTATTGAAGAGGCGGCAGGCAAGAGGTTTGTTTGGGTTGACGATGATGAGGATATTGATGTATTTTGTTTCAAGAGGATGAAGTTGGTTGAAGTAATTTTATAGGTGGACAAATTATTTTTGTTATATTTTCATCTGTTTGGGATGATTTGGTTAAGGTTGAGGGTTTGGCAACCTGAGCGTAGCTTTGAGGTAACTGTGGAGCTATTAATTTTCGTGCTTCTGGATATGAGATATTTTTATGTGTTTTGATTTCTTGAATTTGTTTTTCTAATTTCCATTTTGAACACAGTTTGGAATCTGATGGATGAGGTTCTGAACAGTTAATGCATTTTGGCTCTAGATTGCAATCTGAGGAAGCATGTCCAACAGATGCACATCTAGAGCAAGTAAGTTGGCCGCGGCAGGAAGTTTGTGAATGTCCGAACCTCTGACACTTGAAGCAGCGCAGAGGATTCGGAATATATGGACGGATTTTACAATTCAAATAACCAGCTTTAATAGTTTTGGGTAGAGAGGGGCTGCTGAAAGTTAAAATTATATGTTTTGTAGGGATAATTGCAGTATCTTTTTTAATTGTTATTCTCCTGACCTGAACCACACCCTGATTGGAGAATCCATCAAGGATTTCCGAATCAGGGGTGGTCAATAGGTCAGTTTCAGATATGACACCTCGGCAAGTGTTGAGAGATTTATGAGGACTTATTGAAACAGGTGAATCTAGAAAAGTTTTCGCGAGAAGAAAAGATTTGGTTTGTATGGCAGAGAGTGTTTCAATTAGTAAATCACCGGATCGTAGACGTTTTACTGATTTAGGATCACCACCTATTCCTATTAAAGCTTTATTAATAGCAAATGGTGATTTTGATACCATACCGTTGTTTGGCAAAGAAATAGTTAAAAATCGAGAGCGTGCAGCAATTTCTTCAATTGTAAGGTTGGGTAAAACGAGGCCTTTACCCGGGCACGAAATTTCAGGATCCATGAAAGAGAGATGGCATTCATCCTGGTGTGGCTCCACCCACCACGGAGTCCAACAAGGGAGGCAGTGTGCCGGTCATCTGGCAAAACCAGGCACGGCGCTTACCTGGAGTACACCAATAATATAGTGCTACAGCATCAGGGCGAGGATCCAACGGGTAAACCCGCCACCCCTTATCTGCAGCACTAACCCTACAGCAATGTCTCCGAACAGACTTATCACCAGCCGATTGACAGGAGCGGGCTCACTCCTGCCACCCGTCTACAGCGAAGCGTGGGCCAAAGGGTACGCAAAAGGTATCCCCAGGACACCATTTTCCTCCTTACGGGACGCCGAACACGGCAAACATGCGGGTCGGAAAACCAACGTTGTTAGTAAGAAAACAAAGAAATAATACGAACATTAAAATAAATTGTCGGGAAAAAAAATATTAAACGAATTTAACGCAATACAAAACGAAAAATATAGTATTATTAATGAATATTGAGAGTAATCTAATAAAAAATTAATCAATAATTTTGTACATGTAAATTTCGAAAAATTGTCTGTAGTCTAGACGGGAAAAGAAGAAAAGGGAAAATTGAATGACAAGAGGGTCGAAAATAGAGAAGGATCACTAGGGTACCCCGGGTTCGTGAGACCCGAGTTTACCAAAGACAGTAAACCCCTTGGGAAAAGGAAAAGATCACTAGGGTACCTCGGGATTGTGACACCCGTACTCACCTAAAGAAGGTGAGCCCCCTGAGGGGTTAACAATTATGTGAGAAAATAATTTAGCTACAAAAAAAATTTAGCGTACAAAAAAATATTTAACAATTATGCAAGAAAATAAATTTAGCGTGTAAAAAAACATACTCTGAATTTGTATATAAAGGGTTCTCTCAAACAACATTCACTCATTTCAAACACGCAGCTTTTTACAGCAGTAGGTACTAGGGTAGAATTAACTTTTGTTTGAAAAACTATGGTTACCGGTTTATTTCATTGAAAAAATGTTGGTTCTGCCCCAAGGAGATTTCTTTAAGAAATTATGCGATAACATCGGGGTAACACATTTTAAACCCAAGAAGATTTTAGTCTCTTGATTCGAAAATGTGATGTATCAAGTTCCATAGTGATTGCACACGAAAAAGCTTTAGAGCAAGCATTAGTTCAAATGCCTTTCACTAGAATCGAAACGAAAACTTTCACTCTCAGTTCTGGGCTTAAAAGCATTATAATTCCAAATGCTATGAATCGTATTCTCCCGTCGCGCATGGTCTTAGGTTTGGTTTCTAATGCAGCGTTTAATGGGGATTTTAAAAAGAATCCTTTTAATTTTAAGAACTACAATCTAAGTTATATTTCCTTATCAGAGAATGGAGTGCAGATACCAATGTCAGCCTACACACCTTCGTATAAAATTCGCAAGGAATTAATTATTCTATTTACAGATCTTGCCCAACACAATACGAACATATCGCTCGTAGAATATAAAAACAGCAGCTGTTTGTATGTATTCGACCTCACGCAAGATTATTCTGCCAGTGATCCCTTTAATAATGTCGCTCGAAGCGGAGACATATCGATTCATTTAAAATTTGACGAAATCCTTCCAGAAACAGTCACGTTATTAGTGTACATGGAAATGCAATCGCTTATCGAGATCGATAAAAGTAGAAATATATTTACAGACTTTTAAAAACAACATGGACACTCAAACGCTCTTAAGATTAGCGCGCAGCGATCCTATAATAGCTAGACGATTTGGAGGAGTGTTTGCGAGCGATCAGCTACCAAACAATCGAGGTTATTATCGATCATTTATAGTTAATACTGATTCGTCTTTGGAAAAAGGAACACACTGGCAAGCTATGTTTTTTGATGAAGCTGATAAATGCACTTTCTTCTGTTCTTACGGAACTGATCCGAGGAGAAACATTAAAGTTTTTATCGATAAAAATTCGACAGAAGTGGAATGGAATTCGAAAATCTTACAACATTTCAGAACGACATCTTGTGGGCTGTTTTGTCTCTATTTTCTATGGCATATATCTCGAAAATTATCAATCCACAGACTGCGAGAAACACATGTTTGCGAAAATGAACGTATCGTTACATGTTTTGCGCAAAACCAGCTGAAATTAACAAATCATGCAACTTTCCTCACATCCAATCAGCAGTGTGATTCTCTTCAAAATATGTCAAAAAAATAAAAGAAAGATGTATTATAGTAGTTGTGATTTCAGATAATCTCCAGCCATGGAGAGATTTGGATACATCGTTGCGGATTCTTGCTCTGGAGAGGATTATTTATACATTCACAACAAACTTTATGATAACATTTTGGAGTGCGTCGAAAATGCTCGGCTACATAAAACCTCAGTGCAGCCTGCTAAGATTATGTACTTTTCCATATTATCAAATGCAGAGATCGTTCAATTCCTACATGAAACACAGACGGAGGAGAAGCGATTTGGTTTTTGTCAACTCACGAAGTATACTTCTGCTGAAAAATACAGCGTCTACTCTTCACATAAACTTTTATTTGAAACGATTGTGGAAACTATTACAATGGCGAAAGGAGTTTCTTGGAATGATGTTCCTGACTGTCCTAATTTTGAAGCAAAGCTTGGTTATTTTCAACTGTTAAATGATGATGAAGTTGTATTTTATTTACATTGTTTGTAAATATATTGTTTTATTTAAACCCTATGTACCAAACACTTTTATTTTGGAAATACATCCATATGTAACTTTTTGTGTTTATGAAACAATAAACTGTTTGATTTTTCCTGATATTGTTTGTCTTTCTTTAAACACAAAAATCTATTTACTGTTACGTTATTGTATAATTGTTTAAAAATTGTTTTTTCATAAGTTCATCTCTTTTAGTAATAAATTTATAAATTCTGACACATTTTTAATAATTATGTATATAAATGCATGATATAAATAAATACATATTTATAGGTTTAAGACACTAAGACAACATTTCTAAGAAAGCTGTTTTAATCAATCTCAGGAGAAATATCACTTACATAAAAAGATTGTTTATCTAATGGCCTTTTAAAATACACCTCTTTCTGACAATTGTATAACATGTTAAAGCTGTTTAATTCTTAAGAAGTAACTTGAAGCGAATTTAAAACACTTTGTTTCTTTTCAAAATGACGGATGATAAGTGTTTTGAAAAGGAAATAACTTTCGCTGTTGATTGTTCTTTGCACGAAATATCGAATGACCTTCAGTACGCTTTTCTTTAAATACTCATGAAACTCTCAAACAAACTGAGTCCGTTGTAACAACCTGTAGCTGAAATCTTCAGAGCGCAGCAGAAAAAACGTAGAAACTTCTGGTGAGAAATATTTGTTATTTTTTTCTGAAAACTATTTTATCTTACACAATATTTTATAATGGAATAGTCATAGTTTTTCTTTTTGTTTAGAAATTATTCTTCATAATTATCCTTCACCTAGAACAATGTCTTTATCAAGTAAGATTTGAACTTTTTAACTATGTCTTCTATTCATGTAATCACCTAAAATATAGAATTACTAATCAAATTACAGGTCAATACATTTTTATTTTTATTTATAGTTCTTGAGAATGCTTCAAAAAAGAGGAAGCAAGATATTTCTCCTATTGATAAGAGTAAGCTCAATTTATTAAAAGATTATTTATAATATGTCTGACTTGTTTGGTGTTTAAATAATATATATATTTATATGTTTTCGTTCTCGTTACGATGGAACTCGTATCTGTTGAACACTTACAGCAATCTTTGGCAGATTGTCTGCTGGGCTTTGCTGCGTGACAGTTGTGACTTTCAATATTCAACCGTCATACAATAGAGCTCGGTAGATTATCTCTCTCTCTTCGTCAACTTTACAACATTCTTTTTTTCTGTAATTTTTTAACCTGTAAAAATTGTTATAGCTATATCTTCTATTTGTCTATTCACGTTAAATATATTCTTTTAATCAAATTACATGTAAAAAACATTTTTCTGTTATTTACAGTTCTTGAAACTGCTTCAAAAAAGCGGAAGCACGATGTTTCTTCTATTGATAAAAGTAAGCACAATTCACTAAAAGATTATTTATATTTCTATAACTTGTGAGCTGTTTAAATAAATATATATACATAAGCTAAATTTAATATTTTAGATTAAAATTTAATTAATATTTAGAGTATTGTGATTTTTTCAAACTAAATAAGAAAAAAGGACAATATTTTTAAAAAATTAATTATCAGAGTCATGTGAAACAATAGAATTTAACCTCCCTACATTCTTCTCTTATATAACTTTTTTAACTTGTAAAAAAATTTTCTAAAGAATATTTAGCAAAAATAATTACTTTTCCGACATATTTCCAAAGCAATTGTTTATAGAGTTAATGAATTTGCCTGTACTTTTCCGACATATTTTGAAAGCAATTGTTTATAGAGTTAATGAATTTGCCTGTACTATTCAGTATTCTGTTATTTATTTCAACATCCTTTCAGATTCTGCGGACCTTAAGAAATCGAAGAAGAACTTCAGCAAAACAGATAGTGAATCGGATGTTGGTAAGTTAAAGTTAAATCTTATTTCTCATTCAATACATCTTAAATGTAGAAGAGATTATTAAATTAAGTTTTCAAAAGTATTTTAATTTTATGTTGAAATTTTAATATACTGCTTTTCCCTCTTAATATCAAAAGAATTATTTCTAATTGAATTATTTAATTGAACATTAACATAAACATACTGTGAGGATGATTCACTTATTAGTTACTAAATATTCTGTATTCTGTTTCTTTTTAGAGTCAATAATTTCGGATGATGAAAGAAACAGCATAATAAGTGCCAAAAGCAAAAAGAATCCAAAACAATGGAACGAAACATATCCTACCACAAGCGAATACACCGATCAATATGACGTGCACATAACAAACGACTTCAAGAAGACAGATGAAGATATTCCACCCCTCTCTGTTTACATAGCCGTAGGATTTGCTGTGGAAATAAAGAAGTTCCGTAAAACATTTTATCTCACTTTATCAAAAAAAGACTCTGATACTCAGAGGAAAAAATTTATAAACATTCCAAGCTACCAATTGACAAATGTTCAAGAAGGATTAAGAATCCTTCAAAAACATATTAAAAAGCACTCTAAGCAATGAGTGCATACTTATTGTAACCTATATTTATGTTTATACTTACTATATGCTTATATTTACTATTTGATCTTACTAATATGTGTTGCTATAAGTTTAGGCATATTGATGTTCAACGCTTATTATTACATCAAATGAAACTTATAAATGTATATAAATATATTTATTTATTTTGCTTAAAAAGTTAAAATTAGAAAGATGTTTTATGTAAAATCCCAAGCATTCAGAAATTTCCTTAATTCATATCGGAAACATCTAACTGAAATCGTTGATCCTATAATTGCATTAAACGATTCAAAGGTTGAAATATTTGATAAATTAAAAGAGAAAAACTCTAGACTGAGATTTTTTATTTCTCTTCATATAACATTTGAAAAACTGAAGGATAATGAGTTAATTAACCATAGCTTTTATTTTAATTCAAATACTGAAAGAGTATTATCTGTAATTGAACTTGAAGAAAAAATTAATTCTTCTATTTCAAAAATTTTGAAAAAAGTTGAAGACTTTTTAAATTTTGGATCCGGATGGTCAATAAAAAGCATTGATTTTATTGAATTACATGTAGGATATTACAGTGAAATAAGAGGAGGATGTAAGCAGATAAATTTACCTAAAATTCTTATCAATAAAAAATGCTTACTCAATGTTCAGTGTAACAATAATATGTGCTTTTTATATTCAATTTTGGCTGGACTTTTTCCTCAAAAATACAATAAATCATTAGAATCAACATACAAAAAGTATTTAAAATATATATCGTTTAATTTTTTAACTTTTCCTGTTAAAGTAAGCGAAATAATAAAATTTGAAAAAAGAAATCAAATAACAATAAATGTTTTTGGTTATGAAAATGAAGTTTTTCCTATATATCGAAGTAAGCTAAATATTTATAAAGAAATTAATCTCTTATTGTATAAAAATCATTATTATTTGATAAAAAATTTTAACAAATTGCTACATGCTCAGCGGGGTATACATAAATTTTGTAATAATTGTTTAACAGGCTTTGCCCGTCAAAGTTCCTTAGATGCTCACATGAAAAGATGTATAAATAACGAACCTCAAAAAATTACTCTACCTTCAAATAACCAAAAATATTTAAAATTTAATTCTTTTCAAAAAATGTTCTTTCACAAGTTTTGTGTTTATGCAGATATTGAACGCATTACTGAAAAAGTAGTTTCTGTGGAGCCTAGTAACGATAAGTCGTTTTCCAGGCAAACTGAAATACATCGGCCTGTGGCATATTCTATCTTACTTGTTGATGATTGTAAGAAAATCGTATACCATAAGTTTCACTGTGGGTTAGATGTCATTGCAAATTTAGTTTTAAGTTTACAAAATATTTCAAAAGCAGTTCTAAAATACATGGAACGAAATATTCCTATGAATAAAAATGATATAATATCACAGAACAAATGTCACTTATGTGGAAAATTGTTTTCAAAACGATGCATTAGTGTAAGAAATCATGATCATTTTACTGGAAAACTGTTAGGAAAAGCTTGTCAAGGATGCAATTTAAATTATAAAGTAACTCAGTTTCTACCTATTGTAATGCATAATTTATCAGGATATGATTCTCATCTTATTCTGAAAGAAATCTCTAGCAATTTAGCAAAGAAAATAAAAATTATCCCTGTAAATACGCAAAAATGTATGTCGTTTTGTATTGATAATTTAGTGTTCCTAGATAGTTTTTTGTTTCTACCCTGTAAGCTAAGCACTCTAATAGAAAATCTAAAACAAAGCGATCATAAGTTTCCTATTTTTAATTCTTTTTTTTATTCATATGATAACAGAAAACATTTATTGCGTAAAGGAGTATTTCCGTATAGCTATTTTGATTCTTTTGTTAAATTGAAAAATAGAAAACTTCTTCCTAAATCTGCCTTTTTTAATAATCTTACGAATGAAAACATTTCAGAAAATGAATATCGATTTGCAAAGTTTATAATCTCTAAATTCAAATGCCAAATTTTTGAAGATTACTTAAGATTATATTTGAATACAGATGTAGTTCTGCTAGCTGAAGTTTTTGAAAATTTTCGGACATTAAGCATGGATTATTTTCAGCTAGATCCTGTACATTTTTATACAACTCCAAGTTTAACTTGCTGGAATAAAGACCAAAAATGTAACTTTAGAATTGCTAACAGACATTGATATTTATTTAATGTTAGAAGCTGGAATTCGTGGAGGAATGTGTCAAGTATCAAAACGTTATTCAAAAGCAAATAACAAATATTTAGATAAATTGACGAATTGTTAGAATCCAAATTTATACTATCATTAGATGTTAATAATCTTTATGGGACTGCTATGGCATTTTGCAAATTACCTGAGTCAGAATTTCGATTTTTAAATAAAAAAGAAATGGATACATTCAGTTTAATGTCTGTAACCTCTGATTCAAATGTTGGCTATATATTGGAAGTAGATATTTTCTATCCTCCAGAGCTTCACTCTAAACACAATAGCTTTCCTATGGCTCCTCAACATGAAACAATTAACTATGAGATATGCTTTCTCCTTATCAAAAAAATCTTTGTAAACAGTTTAATATAAAAATTAATAAAAATTGTAAGAAACTTTTGAATACATTTAATGAGAAAAAAAATTATGTAGTGCATTATTTAAATTTACAATTTTATATTAAACATGGGTTATAAATTTAAAAAATTCATAAAATAATTTCATTTAAACAGTCTAATTGGTTAAAATCATACATAATGTTCAATAATAATGAAAGAATGAATGCAACAAACAGTTTTGATAAAGATTTTTTTAAACTTATGAATAACGCATTTTTTGGACGTACTTGCATGAACATCAGAAAACATAGTAATGTAAAAGTAGCACTAAGTAAGAAACAATGTAAAAAATATTTGGCAGATTGCAACTTGGAAAGCTTTTCAATTGTAAATGAAAATTGTGCCTTGCTTAAGCTTTTAAAATCAAATCTTTATTTGAACCAACCAATTTATGTAGGTTTTTCTGTGCTTGAGTTGAGTAAGTTGTATATGTTTCAATTATATTACGATATTTTAAAGCCTGTTTATGAAGAAAAATGTAACTTGTTATACACAGACACATATTCTCTCTGTTTAGAAATATGGACTGAAGATGTTTATGTTGATTTAGCGAATAAATTTAAAAATATAGTAGATTTTTCAAATTATGATGCATCCCATCAATTATATTCTAAAAGTCATCAATCCTTGTTAGGATATTAGAAGGATGAAACAAAAGGCGTTCCTATAAAAGAATTTTGTGCTTTAAGACCAAAAATGTATTCATATATTTTTGGAAAAGAAAACAAAAAAACAGCAAAAGGCACTAAAAAAAGTGTTGTTCAAAATGTTTTAAAACATGAAATGTATTTAAATGTTTTGAAAAATGATGGGTTGATAAAAAATAAGCAAACGAGTATAATTTCTAAAAATCATACTGTATCAACATTAGAGCAAAATAAAACAAGTCTTTGTTGTTTTTATGATAAAATGTATATGTCTAATCAATTTGAGTGTTTAGCATATGGAAATGTTTCTATTAAAATGTAACATTTATATATTTCAAAACACGCTTTTCCAAGTCTATATTATATTATGTATTGAAAAATGTACATAAATGTGTATTGATAAACATATGTATGGATGAAAATATTTTTTATTCATTAAAATGAATTGTATTAATTATCTTTGACACTTTATGTAATTTAATAAATTACTTAATACAATTGTAATTTTTACTATGTTTGTCTGTTTTATTTGTCTTATGTCAGATTTCTTTTACACTTGGAAAATTAATATTGAACAATTAAACTCCTAGAAACAAAATGATAAAATTAAATCCACAACAAAGTTAGCATAATTTTAGTATTTATATTGAATGTCTCATGTCAGCTTACTTTTACACTTGGAAAATTAATCTTGAACAATTAAAATACTAGAAACAATATTATAAAATTAAATCCACATCAAAGTTAGCATAATTTTTATATTTAATACCTTTCAAACAAAGTACTGACACAGACTAAAATTAGCTTAAAATCACTAACTTATTCTTTGTAACTAAAATATAATTTAGGGTAAAATATTTTCAGAGAAATATCTTATTAAACAGAACACCATTCCTTGAAGGTTTTTTTAAAAATTTTTTATCAGGATCTAACTTATTAACAAGAAAAAGATTCGATTGCATAGAAATTCTAATATGTCTTTCATATCACTGATTATATAACAAACACTACTAAAAATTACTTTAATATTATTGAAGCAATCTTTCAATCTCGTAGAACAAATTGTATTTCTAAAGTAAAATATAAAATAGTTTTTCAACTGTTGATACAAACAGAGTTCCGTCACTGGTTAAAATTTATTTAAAATCAATCATTTTTTTTTTTTTTTGATCCAGCTACCAACAAAAATTTTTTCGATAGGTGTTTAGTCCAGATACCAACAATTTATACTACCAAATACCAACAATTTATTTATACTTTTGGGGCAGCAATTTCGATTCGATTCCTCGCATGTTTTTTGTTTCGATCCTTCGATCGTTTCTAGACATTCTGCTTTATTTGTACCATTACTTACTCCAAATGTACTTTTATTGCCGATTCTTCGGCTATTGAAAAACGCTGGCACGAATCGAGCCGAACGGGTCGTTATTTTTAAGGGACATGGTATGATTTAAGCAAAAAATTTTTATTTAAGGTATGTGACTACCTTCGGAGCACTTTTTTCGAAATATGTAAACATATTTTTATTTGTAATGGGACATAAAAATAAGAATTCAAACACAGTTTTTACAAAGTTATAAATATTTTTGGGAATATAGGGAATTTTGTGTGAAATTGTAGTGAAAAATTGCAGTTACGTTTAGGCTTGTGAAATAAAACGTTAAAAGTAGATAAAATAAATGAATAAACTGTAAAAATATCAAAAAATAAGTAGTAATACAGAAGAACGCTTTCGAATGAACAATGTAAACAAAGTATAGATGATAATTGTATTGCCATTCAATAAAACAAACTTGAATTTATAAAAAACAGTTGCCAGATGAAAAAAAATATTATTAAATAAGTAAAGCATACTTTGATCTGTATTTACAATAAGTAATGAGTGTTTATCTTGCTTAAAATATAAGAAAAAGGCATTTAAACTATTTGTTTACATTTTATGTCTCTTTAAATACCTATTTCCGGTTTTGAAAATTCCATTTCCGGTTTACTAATTAAGCTATAACTTTGCTTCTAAATATCGTAGGAACTAAAATAAAGTATTTTTGGAATCTTAAATGTATGGGTTATAATATAAAAACATAAAAAATTCGAAACATTTCGCCAAACACACGATTTTAGGGTAGTCACATACCTTAAGGATCTTCGAAATTTTTTGGTGGCCTCCTATGTGTGTATACTACGTAAAACTGATTTTGTGCTCAAAGTTTCATAAAAAGTTAGCAATTTAATTTTTAAGGGAAAAAACTTAACATTTTTGAAGTTATTTTAAAACGCTACTCCTCCTACAAAAATTTACATACGCGCTTGAAAAACAAAAGTAGGGTATGGAACACGATTGGTATTCAAAAACGCATACCAACTTTTGTTAAGCGTACTATTAGCAATAGGTAAAAAAAAATCAAAGTATTAGGCACGATAGAAAAAAACGCCTTAGCATTTTAAATGAAGACAGACAAGTTATTTTATCTTTCCGAAGTTTTGATTTGCCATAGGGATGTGAATAAAAACGAACGTAACAGCTATCGCAATTTTGTGTTTTTAAGTTTGGAACTTTCAAATTTTGCCAGGTCCAAACTTAAAAATTATTTAGAATAAATTAAGGTAAAAAATTAAATTCGATTTTTTGACCAATTTTTGTTATTTGAATCGTACTGTGTCCAGCATTTATTTGAAAGCCTTTAGTGATGTACTCGCGATACTTTGTTTTGATTTATATAGAGTTTAAACGTTCTCTCGACGCGATATCGCGTGTTACACAAACGGTGTCGGTCGAACGAACGAAATTCACGTATATCGTTTATAACTCGTAGTAATTATTTTTTTTTTCTTTTTCAGGCACCGTTAGACCAGAGGACCTAAGAAAAACGATGCACGAAATTTACCGTGAGAGAGATGGGGGGAGAAGCCTAACGGTGCTCGTGAAGGGGAACGAGCAAAAAAGCCTCTTCGAAAGCTTCGGAATGCCCGCCATGGACGTGAAAATGGATCTATTTGAAAATTGCCCGAAGTATGAGGACCTGCCGCGTGTGGAGCTCCCGTTTGCAGACCCCCACGGAGGGGAAATGGTCCACGCATTCGGAGGGGCCAAATGTAGCCGAATAATTGCATACACGTTCGCCCGATTCGTCCGGCAGAAGCTCGATGCCGGCGACTCGGAAGTGAGAACTGTTATTTATTTTGATCTTTCGAAATTTAAAACTTTCGATAGTGTATCGATAGTAAAAAACAATATATCGTATGTGTTTAATTTTAAATAAATGTTTTTAAATAAATGTGTAAATATACATGTATGTAAATAAAACATTTTTTCTTGTGCTATTTTTTATGACTTTGTTTTTTGACAGGATTCGTAAACACTCTAAGAGAGAGGGAATCTAAAAAACATTTTCTCTCATCATGACAAATGTAATGTTATAAAAAATTTAAATACTATTACGAAGTATCTATATCGTTTTGACAAATTACTGTATTATTATGTTTATGTATCTAACGTAAAAAAAAAAATATTAATAAAAATTCTAAAGATAAATCTGCAAAGTAATGCAGATATATTTAACCAATTCTAGAGAGAGAATTTAATATAATATGCATTGACCGAAGAGTCTCTTTTAGCCGAGCCACAACGATATTTGCTGAAAAATTCGGTATCATTGATGGAAAAATATATAATCATATGAAAGTGCACTAGTTAAAAAATATTTTAGAGAAAATTTAATGATTTTAATATGCATTACACCAAATCAGGCACAATAAACTAATTATGTCATCGTTTCAGCTGTTAGCAGAAAAATATTTTTACAATCACAGTTTTTCTGTTTTTGAAAGAAAGCAAAGTTAAATAATTTTTAAAAAATCTAGATATAATAAAATATATTCTCGAGTATTATATGGCAGAATCGTTCAAAGTGAAAAAATAACATTTATATGAAAATATAAGAAATTTTCTGTTTTGCAAGTAAGCTAAATAAATTCCAGAGAGAAGGATGTAGATTTAAGGTAACAGAACACCTTCGAATAAAATTTTTTGAATTAACCTGAATTTTGCCTGTTAACGCATATTTTATCTGGCCAAGTACCAAGAGGCTAATCTTGGAGATTTTATTACATTTATGATTAATTTTCGAAAGTGCCTGCAGACCATGACGCCTTCTGACATCATAACTGTCGAGTCCATCTACGATGTGACCGTTGCTGAACTGCTGCAAAAGGTGTTGCCCGATTACGAGCCCCGTGACCTGCCCACCTTTGAATGTGTTTTGTATGCAGAACCGGCCCACCTGCACAGTGATTACTTGGAGGAGGTGGCTGCCAAAGGAAAAGGGGCCTTTCTAGAAGCCCTTTGGACTAGTTTGGCTAAACCGAAACTGTATCGTTTGGCCTACAAGGCGTGGAGAAGACACGGTCCCCAACGCATGACCGCCTGGACTGTCTTGGCTCAAGCAGTGTTGGATGGGTGTTATGGATTAAAATGGCCCGAGAGCGTCTTTCAAGTGTATAGAGGGTATGAATTTATATATTTTACTTTTTAGGTAAAGAGACTAAAGCCAGGAAAGCTCATTCACCATTAATGGATCCTTCAAGATTCTGTAAACATAAATATTAATTAAAAAATTTCAAAGCATTTTAGTCCTAGCCAGAATCGTGTTCAATTTGCCTCAGTCCCATGCACTGGCCAGAAAGGACACATTGTGGACACCTGTTCCACATACGTTGCTTGTTGCAACACTTGAACGTGCAAAACACCTGTCCTCTCTGCAGGGCACCCAATCCATTGAGAGCACCCGACCTCTAGAGGTAGACATTGTGTTGAGCCCCAGAAAAATGGGAGAATGATTGCTGGTCCCGAGCTATGCTCCTTTCCAGCAATCATTCTCCCATTTTTTGGATTAATAAATATGCCAAGGTTGGAACCTATTGAATGGAACACTTGCAAAAAATGACGCTACCATCTCTCAAAAATAATACCTTTGCTAGCAGCACAAGTCTCTTTTCCAGCCAAGGTTGGAACCTATTGAATTGTATTTTTAAGCCAAGGTTAAATCGAAAGTCATACTCATGAATCCTTTTTAAATCATACCATGGTTGAAACTCCTTATCAGTTGCATCGACCAGTCAGAAGCCTTCTCCCTGCTATAAAAGCGAGGCACTCGAAGCGAGAGAGCTCATTCATTTCTCAGGATGCGAGACGATTTCTCGTTTGCGCAGTGCCTCGTCAAGTATTCGTCCCCCGATTTCGGGGACTTTATTACCTTTTTAAAAGAATACCGGAATCGTCAAAATGCCTTACAGATTCCAGACGTTTTAACGGTGAACATTTCCACGACCTTGTAGCCTTGTGCAACGTACTCTGTCCCTTTTGTACCGAGACACAATGTCATCGTTGGATGGCCGTGCAAGGCATGTGTGCCATTCTACATCAACCCATCAATCCCATTTTTCATTCATGAGCAAGATTGGCTCCCGAAAGCTCCGCCGACATCCCATCTGAAACGTATAAAAGAAGGGCTCGTTTTGACGCTTCTCATCAGTTGCCTCTCGATCCGCCAGCAGCATGGACGCAATCGATGCCTTCCCGGAGCACCTGTCCACCACCGTGGTGCCTGTGACGCTGTCCGAGAAGCCCGACACGTTGGAATATGCAGCTCGACAGGGCCTCGTGAAAGCGTTCATCATTTATCAGGAGCTGGCCACGAAACGCGTGTTTGTGTTGTTTTGTCACGATAGTTGGCATTACAAATGGGCTCATTTGGGCAATTTCAAGCGGGCCGTAATGACGGCGAGGATCCAAAACCCCTTTGAACCGGACGAGATGACTTGGGAAAAGGCGTCTCAAGATCTGTTGAAGAAATCCCGATCGACCACTCAAGAATACAGACAAACGAATGGGATTCATGTACGAAAACATGTTTATCGTCAAAAAAGACTTTACCTTTGACTTTCGAACCGTGAAACCGGGAGAGGTCCATTTGATTCAAACCACCCATGTGCCCATGCTGATTTACGAACTGATTACGAATAGAAGTGTTTACTGTCCTTTTATGTACAAAATGAGACATGTTTTGAGCTGTATAAAAAATTAAATTTATTATTTTTTTAAGAAAAATTTCTTATGTTTCTTCAAGTTAAAATATTGTGTACAATTTGTAAATCTTTACGAATAAAACAATATTTTTCTATTTTAGCGTCTTGTAAATAACATAATATTTTTTTTTAATGTTGAAGATTATATCTTAAATTTTCCAAATAAAAATATAATCCTTCAGTTAACCAAGAAATTTTATTAAAATATAATGGCAACCAATAATTACATTTTATATAATTTACATCATTAAAAAAATGTTTTGGTTTTGACACAATCATTGGTGAAACGTAAGCAATTTTGTTCTTTTCCATTCTATACATAATTCCTAAAACAGGCTTCTCACACAATTCAATTTCACATTTATACAAATTTGAATAATTTATATCGAAATTAGTTTGAGATTTTACATAGATTTTTGAAATTTTGTTTGTATATTGAAGAGTGACTGGTGCATTAATACAATTAGATTCTTTCAATAACTTTTTAAATAAATACCACCAGGAATTCCATTTTTTCCATTTTAAATTATTTCTTTTAAAATATTTACATAGTATAAAAAGTTCAATGTTAAATGTTGACATTAAGCAATGTCTAACTATTGTGTACAGCGCATTAAATGTTTTTGTTCTTTTGCAAGAGATTGTTTGAAAGCTGACCATTTGATTAGACCCAACAGCATATAAAACTGAATTGTGAAAAGCATATTCATATATTTCAGATTTATTCAATAATGCTAATAATAAATCACATTTGTTTCCTGATGTTACACTAATTGCATTGGTTTGATTATGAGCTTTAACAACAAAAGTTTATGTTTTAAATTGTTGAGTTATGGGTTTGTTTGAATATAAAACTAAAATATTATTTGTATCGATATTTTCTATATGTTTAGTTAATCTTATTTTTAGAATGGGTTTTTTGAACTTTAAAGCTATAAATGTACATTTTTTATAATTACAACTGTATGAATCTATGTAATTAAACATTCTAACTTATTCTTTATATAAGTAACATTTTGCCCATTGATATTATGTTTTACAATTTCATATAAAAATGATTTATGCCCAGTTACAAACAATCGATAAAATCTTAAAATTAAAACAATAATGTGAAATACTATTAAACAATGAAACCAAACCCATATTACAAAAAATATTTTTGAATATAAAACATTGAGGGGGAGTAAGCATTGTAAAGAATATTTTGCATAATCAGTACTTTCCATTATTTCTAAATTGCATTTACTATACAGAGTAAACAAATTTTTAGATGGAGGATAATAATCTCTATTAAAAAATACGTGTAAAAATGTAAGTTGTAAAAATACATTTGTAAAATTAATAATTTCAAATATTACGTGTTTAGTAAAATAATTAAATTTAGAGTTTTTAATTTCCAATACAACGTAATCGCAATATATTTCATCCAGTTTAAAACTTTGTAATGATAAATTTTCTACATAATGACTTACAAAAGATTTCCATATCCAGTTTGGAAGGGAAAACAATAAAGCTTCTAATAACAAAACAATTGCAACCCATTGATAATAATAATGATAGTACTGCCCATTAACATCTGTAAACGTTCCGTTAATTAGACAATGAGTATTTACAAAATTATCCGAATAAGCTTTTAAACTGGTACATATTATTACATCACCGAATAATTGTTTAGTAAAACTTAAAATGAAGGCAGTAATAAAAAGATTACGAGTATGAAAATGGTAAAAATCACATACTAAACTTGAAAAACGTAGCTTTGAAGGTGTGGTGAATTTTAAAAGAGATAAGAAACGTAACATCTTTTTTATAACATACGTCACTTACTACTTGTGAGTATATAAGGAGCGTGTCGAGCCTTTAGTCTCACGATGAATATGTCGGATTCAGATGAATCAATCGATCTCCCATCTTTATCTCCGTTATTCAGGTAAAAAAATTATTATTTTGTTAATAAGACGCAATAATCATTTTTTAAGTAAATATTAGACGTATCTAATATTAATCTTTCAACAGAAGGCGAGCATCACCTCCATTGGATTTACGAACTAATGATTCAATTCAAAGGTAGATATTTTGTTCAAATAAATAAATATATATTTTTTTGTTTTTTAAAGAGCTTTGAAAAAAAACTAAAAATTATTATTTTATAGAATGGCGAATAGAGACAACGGGCAAGTTTTCTCAGTCTATAGACATGACAGGTAAAAAGAGTTTTATGCAGTTATAATATTTAATATATTAATTTTGTATTACAGTTATTTGTTTTCTTTACAGAGGTTACGTTGAAGTTTATGATAGAGAAGGAGCTATAATCCAATCAGGAGAAGTATCTTCGACAACGAATGACATATCTACTGTGAATATGAATTAATTTTGTAATAATTGTTTATTTTATAATAATAAAAGAATGAATTACATCTATTATTGTGTTTAGTTAATAAAGATATGTTAAATCTATTATTGTGTTGTTTAATTAATGAAGATGTTTAAAGAATTGGTTAAATCTATTATAGCATATAGGACAGAAAAACAACTTTTGTCATTACAACTAAGTGAAACTTTAAAAAAAAATATTCAAGAAGATATTATTTCTGCCTTTGGATTAAGTAAACCTCTTGTTTCTCATCATATTAAGCTATTTAGAAGTAGTAATAGTTTTTTTGAGTGAGTGAGTGAATGTAGGGTTTAATGGCGCAAGAGCCGATTTCGGCTAAGCTGCGCCAATCAATTGTTAAAATATTAAAAATCCATTTAAAATACTCAAATATAGTTAAAAGCTCACACAAATAAACAACAATTAGATTTTAGTGGGGCACACCCCCCCAAGTCAGACAAGTTTAAAACATTTCAGAAAAAAAAAATCAAAATATTTTATATTCAAAAAAATTGCTAACAACAAGTTTTTGGTGGGGATTACCCCCACCAAGTCCGATAAGTATGATTCAATCGCGCCCCTTCCGGTGCTTGGTCGGAGTTAAATATTTTTTTTCCATAACTTCTGCTTCTTCTGCTTCAACATCATATATGAGCATGTCATTTTCTTCTTCTTCGGAAGTCTGCACTGGAGAACTCTTTATCGGTATGTGTGGTACCATTTTTATATACATAGCTGTTTCGTTTATTTTTTGTAGTAGCTTTTTCGTTCTTGCTCGAGATTTTGTATGTTTACTTTTTGAATATTGAATTATACCTGCAGAAGGGAGTCGAGTACGGGAGTTGGATGAGGAAGCAGATATATTTGATGAAGTTTCCATAGGGCTGAATATAGGGTTGGTGGTGGTAAGTACTGAATTAGAAATAGGAGTCGGTGGCTGAGTTTCTGACACTGTAGTGGCTATTGAAGAGATTGCGGGCAAGAGGTGTGCTTGGGTGAAGATGATGTGGAAACAGCAGGAGTGGATGTTGGTATATCTGGTTTTGGGAGGGATGAAATTGGTTTAAGTAAATTTAAAGGTGGACATTTTATTTTTGTTATATCTTCGTCTGTCTGTGTGGCACTGTTTATAGTAGAGGATTTGGCAGCCTGAGCGTAAGTTTGAGTTAACTGTGGAACTATTAATTTTCGTGCTTCTATATAAGATACATTTCTATTGGTTTTAATAGCTTGGATTTCTTTTTCAGTTTTCCACTTTGGGCATACTTTTGAATCTGATTGATGTGGACCCAGGATGTGTTTCCGCTGCGGCACAATAATAACTTTCATAATAATACATGGAAGGATGAAAGGAGCATGTCGCATCCGGATGAAGGAGGATGTTATTCTCTTTTCGCGTAGTATAAAACGTTTAACGAATATTTCTATTCACCAGAGCCTGTGCTAAGATCTGAAAGGTAAGATGTATTTCAGCCGCTTATTCTTAGAGAAAATTGTCGATCATGAAATTATTGGATGTGATGACTTAATTTTTTTGATGGAACGCTTTAAAGACTTGGGTGAGCATGATTTAGAAAATGTTTATTATTACTGGATGGAAAATGTGCATAAGAAGTGGTTACCACTCTTAGACGGACCAGCGTTGTCCATGAGACAACCTGATGATATTGAAACTCGCGAACCTGATGATCCTTATACAAAACATACGATCAGATGCCGTGCCGTAAATTTCCACAACTGGGTTGTTTCTACACCGATGTCAAGGCTTTTGTTTACTCATTTATTGAATGAAGTAACTGTTCATGATTTCGAGGATTATATTCATTTGCATGAAACAAAACTTCATGTTTGGTTTAAATTCTATTACATGAAAGAAGATGATGTGACTTTCCATGTGTGTACTGACTGTTGTGAATCTTCATTAGGTGATTTCGAGATTTGTGAAGTTCATGAGAAGCCTACAAGGGAGAAATACATTGAAATATTACTGAACCCTGCAAACTACTGTCACGGCTGTATAACGAAGCCTCTATTCACCTTGCACTCTGGACCTCGATTTAGTTTCTCAGAATAAGTAAGTAACCCTGATTATATTAATAGTTAATAGAGAATTAATGTAATATACTTAGTGTTACTTTTTTCATTTTTAGTGGAGCCGGAGAGAACCATACTGATTTTGGATGCCTTGGAAAACCTGATCTCGATGATGGAACCGGAACTGCAGTACAACCCGAAATTGTGGGAAGATTCGATCCAGTTTCTGAACAACCATTGGAAGACCAAACCAGTGCCCACCTCCGACTCAGAGTTATTAAGAGTCTTAATCCAGACCTTTATTACAGTTTTAAAACGGAGCTCCTCGACATCTTTAGAGAATCGTTGGGAGTATTACTCAACACGAGTTTCGGTCCTTCTAGCGATATATCTCAGACGTACTTGTCCTGGGAAACGGTAAGGAGCGTCGGCAATTACTTGAGTGGCTTGAAAGAAATGGGGCTACTTTCCAGGACAACTATATGGATATGTCGAAGAAGAGACGCATATCCACATCGTACACGACTGCGCCTATTCAAATCGATCCTGCAGATGCAAATGGCGAAACCATCCCGGAATCCGAAGTACAATTAAGAAACCTATTCGGCGCCCCAAATTCATCGGACAATTCAGCTGGCTTGACTGGTTCTATGTTATCGTATATTTCCTTATGTCAAAACGGGGTGGCGAAAAAAAAGTTTGGATTGCAGGAAGAGTACGCCGATTACCGGGTGGACCTGAAAGTGTACGATGGGAGGCATTGCGAGCGAGAGCCGAAAACTTTCTGGAAAGGGAAAGAGAAAGAATTCAGCGTGACTCTGAGCCGGAGGAACCCTCTGATGTCAATGGTAAACAAGCTGTATCTAAGCGTCTTCGAGGACCTGCAGAAACGCGGGGCAGATTTGCGGAACTCTGCGAGCTCACACAGTTTCTTTTAGGTAAATACTTGTGCATACCTTTAACTGACATTAGAAAAATAATCTTGCCAAATAATTCTGATCATAATTTAAAATTACATGATCCGGTAAACGAACGTCACTATCTTGCCGCTTGTAAATTATTTTCTCAAAGTATTAATTCATTTTCATTGTTAGAACTTAAAAATATGCTAGATAAAACTCAACCTGTTTTTTACGCTAATTGTGCAAGTAACCCATTTAAATACTATCACGATAGAAAAACTTCTTTTAACTTTTTGCTAGACTTACTTAAATTTCAATTAAATGATGATGAAGATAAAATTAGAGATTTATTGTACAATATTAAAAATTGGTTTAATAAGAAGGGATGGATGGAATTTAAAGATAATGAGTACAAACTAAATAGTAAAATAAATACAATAGCTGTAATAGGACCTCCAAATGCGGGTAAAAATTATTTTTGGGATTGCTTAGCTGCAATAGCATTAAACGTTGGTCATATTGGACGTGTCAATAATAAAACCAATCAATTTGCTTTACAGGAAGTAATAGATAAACGTTTAATAATAGGCAACGAAATAAACATGGAGGATGGGGCTAAAGATGACTTTAAGAAACTGTGTGAGGGCAAAGCTCTCAACATAAGAGTGAAGCACTGCCTGACGGTATTTACTACCGAACACCTGTCTTACTACTGTCTAACAACAATCTGGACATTTGCAATGATCCCACTTTTCGGGATGTTAGACTGAAATGTTTCAACTGGAAAAAATGTGAACTTTTAAAATCCTGCCGCCGTATGAATGGATGAATTATCATGCATGAAATAAATATCTTCTTTCAAAGAACGAACATATGAATTTAATATTTGACTGACATAATGAGAAGCATTTAATCTGGGAATACGAATATAATGAATCTTAATAAAACCTATACTAATGCATCCCCATGCTGGAATCGATTTTCTTCCAGATTTTGATATGCTGTGTATATATTTCAGATCAAAACGTTGTTTGTTCTTAGGTCTCCATACCCGTTTAAAACCTTTCCCGAATGTTGAAAACACCTTTTCATCCGAGAAACAAACTTTTTTCCATTGTTCAGCAGTCCAATTTTGATATTTAAGAGCAAATTCTAATCGTTTTAGCTTATGGAGAGGACCGTTAAGGATTCTTTTTTAACGGCTACATAATTACATAAACCTTTTTCTTTTAATCTATTTCGAATCGTCTGTTTCGATAAAGATAACTTTAATACGTCTTTAAGTTCTGATGCAGACATGAAAGGATTAGCTGTGCTCATTAAAAATATTAAATCGTCGAGGGTTTCTGTGGTTTTTCTAATTCTTCCAGATTTTTTTTTAGTTTCTATCGAAGATGATTGATCCAGTATTTACAACCGAGAGAGATAAATGTAAATAATTAGAAATATAACGTTGTGTTTTTCCTAGTTTATAGAGTTGGATAATTTTTTTACGAGTTTCGATATCTGTAGCCATGTGAATAAAGATGTTTATATCTTATCTTAAATTTAAAAATTTGTTATGTCACGGTGATTCTATTCTTTTGGAAAAGAATCGAATCGTCAAATGCAATGCGTGTCAAAATATCATTTTGGATATCACTAAGCCCTTGACGGAAGAAACAGATTTTTAATGTCATGTCAAATTGCGCATTACTATGCAAAGTGGTCTGGAGATATTAATGTACCATGTCGAATAGCTATTATTGGTATACCAGGTATAGTTCCAACCAAAAATGGTATTATTTCTTATGCTAATCTGTTAAGTGCACTTGAATTGTTAGGTGTAGCTAATCAAGAATTTATTGTTGCTAAAAACTCTCATTTCGATAAAAACTCAACATTAAAAAATAAAATTTTGGAAAGTTTTGTTCAAAATTCATGAAAATGGTAAAAGATTTAAAATATGACCACGAAGATATTGAGCAAATCATAAAATCCCTTTTGAATCAAATGACTAATATGTTTAACGACAGTCATATATTTCATTATTTCTTAACTGTCTTGTGTCCATACGTAAAAGCAATACAAGAATTCACACCTGTCGAAATAACTTACGACACCGATTCCCTGGAGCATTTTTTTAAACAACTTTCTGACAATGCAACGGAAATTAGAGGTTATTTCGGAAAATATTGTATTCCTTTGATATAGTGAATATTATGATTTATTGTTATATATGTAGTTTCAATTTAGATTGAATTGCTAATTTTGTATTTGATTTAATAGCTCGTATTTGTAAAGGATATTTTGACGATAATACAAAATACCACACAGCCACAGAAAACCTTTTAAAAAAATTTATTTCGTACAAACAAAATACAAAATTGTATTACATTACACAAGCCATTAACAGGTGAAGTTTTGCAAGCACATTTCTCGAGAATTTTTAGAAAAATACAGCGAATTACAACAATTGGCCATGAACGAATTTTAACAGAAATGTATCGACATCTTCAGAATGTATTCAAAAATATGCATTTTCACAAAGTTTTCCATATATTCTCTTTCCAAATAGATCAAATTATTATGCTTTTATGTGCATGTTAGGATATTTATTGAGACATATGCATTCTTTTCACGAAAAAGAAACTTTTCAAATGCCAAAAAAGTTTTTAAATTTATCGAATCGTATATTAATAAATAGTTAAATTGATGCAGCCTATTGGGAATAGATATTGTTTCAATGTTGATCAGTAAGCCAATAGATTGGAGAGTATCAGCCAATAGGAATCGATTCACGTGACCCTAAAGAGTATAAAGGAGAGACATCAGCAGACAGAGACATTCTCTTTCAGAGTTCTTTTAAAGCAACATGTCTCATCTAGCCTTCTTCGCCCATGCTAATGTATTTCACCGTGGAGGCAAGCCTGTGCCGATCGAATTGTCCATTGCCACGATTCCGGAGGATGGAAAAAGACCCAGAAGTAATTTGCATTACGGTGGATCATTCCAACCTGATCACCACCTCGAAAGACTGCCGGGTCAACCGTTTTATTAACGAGCGCCTCAGTCTGAAGAGCCACATCCCTGGATCCGTGCCACAGGAGAACCTGTCCTTTTGCGTCAGGGGCAAATTTTGTCACCTGGCGCAAGGAAATCGAGGCCTCATCGTGGTCAAGGGAACCGACCAGCGCAAAATCTTTGAAAAGCTGGGGTGTTTACCATCAACTTGGAGGCTCTGCCAAAGTTCCAGGACTTGAACGATCGTACTCTACCAGATCACCTGCACAATGAGGTGCACGAATATTCTGACATTTCAGAGTGCACCATGGTAAAGTCGTACCGTTTTGCCAGATACCTGCAAAACTTAACAAGCTTCAGGCCGAATACAACAGACAAATGGCTGATTTGGTAGAGTAAGTGAGAAAATTGAACTTTAAATATTGGACTAAACTGTAAATATTGAACTGTAAAAATGCCCTTGGGCCCAAAAAAAGGGGGACCGAGTCGACTCGGTCCCCCTTTTTTGGGTTAAGGAAGGTGTCAACGTTGGGGGCCTCTCTTTTAAAAACTTGTACCAAAAAGAGGCCACAAGATTTCTACCAAGGATGGATAGAATCAATCGAAAGGTGCCTGA
>BMAO01012983.1:0-29591 GCA_019973975.1 Trichonephila clavata
TAAAATTAGTTAGTCAGAAAGGGAGGGGGGGGGGGAAGAAAATGCTGCATAAATATAGTTATATTTAAATATTTTTAAAAAGTATTTATACAGTGATGAATCTGTACGCGACCTTATCATTAATCCTCTTGGGGAAACTTTGGGGCTAGCTTTCGCGTTAATTCACAGCCATCCCTCAAGAAGAAAACCTTGATATTTAAAATTAGTTTGACTACATAAAGTCAAAGTTTTGTAAATGTAAGATAGAAGGAGCAGGGGAACTGTTGCTGTGATACGTAGGTGAGATTTATTTCATTATCACAACGTGAGATAAGGAAGGAGTTTGCTACTATAATATATTAGTGGATTAAGGTTTAAGAATCTAAGATAGATTGAATTAGATTAAACAGATCACTTGCGCTTGTTTACTTAGAGTAGATTGCTCTCTACATATCACTCCTAGAGTCTCCTCTTGTAGTTTCACTTGTGGTTGATTAGTATGTTTGAAGAGTAATAAAATAATTATTATGGAAGTTTCTGGTGAGGCTTTGTTTCCCCCCCCCCCCCACACCCTTAGGTAGGCAAGACGGTGAAGGAGCGACTTCAAGTAAATCGCGCTCACAATACTTGCTGGGAAGAAAAACTGTTGCTTCATAAAAACTTTACGAAAATTTTTTCAAACAAAAAAGTAAGAGAATATTAATTTAAATTTTATTAAATATCTTTATATTTTACTTTTCATTATCTATTAGAGCAAGGATAGCTGTGATGACTCTTTGAATTGCCTTGCATAGTATTTTTGAAACGTGCGCACTCTATCTCTTTTTTTACCATTACACATTTTTTTTACTGCAAAGCAGCTATAAGCTGCGCAAAACTAAGTAAAAGCAGCTAGAACTGATTCAAAGGACTTTCGAGTGCCGTATATCATACTTTAACGATCAAATAATCATTATTCTACAGAATACCTAGTTATAAATCGTAGAATTCAATAATTTCTTCACCTTTAACTAACTTGCCTAGTTATTTCATGAAATACCTAGTTATTCTATGAAATAACGGATTTCATACTGAAACGGCAACATATTCATATCACGGATTCATATGTCTTCTTGAGAATGAAGAAATCTTTTCACCAAACAAAACGAGTGCGAGCTCAAACATCGGAATCCGGAAAATGTATTAGTAATACTAAAAAATATAATCAATTTAATGGTACTTATTCTACCAATATCATATAGCATCGCGTCAATCAAACGAAAACAATATAAATAATCGATTAGAACTCTTACCAGGTAACCCACCACCAAAACTCAATGACGTTACTCCGCAACTTTTTTTTATGGCATATCCTTTAATTACTTCCTGAAAGAGATCACGCGATGAGAAATATCGGATCATCTGACGAAAAGTAAGGAAAAAGTACATTTTTCCTACCGATTCTAGGATGGGGGAGTTTTTTTCCTAGTGGATTGCAGAAAAGAAATCCCGGATTTAAAAACCCGAACACAAAAGTACTTTAGTGTATAAGTAATGACAATTTATCACGAGAAAACTGGAGAACATTTCTCCATAAAGGGAAGTTACACGAAGAATTTTTTATGGTTCTTCAAAAAAGCATGTAAAAAAAACGTGTATAAAAGTGGTGAAAAATCCACTACATAATACTAGACTTACATGTGTAATTATACTTTCGAAAAAAAAAAAGAATAAAAAATTATTCAAAAAATACAAGACGTTATACCTAGTCATGCTATCATCTGATGCGACACAAAAACGGCAGGCGAATTTGAATTTCATCGTTGGATTAGCGAGTGAGTGAGTATGCTGTTTTATGCGCAAGAGCCAAATTTGGCTATACTGCGCCACACATAAGATTCATTAGTGATCTAGACGGGAAAAGAAAGAAAGCAGGAATTATATGACAAAAAAGTAAGTCCAAAACAGAGAAGGATCACTAGGGTACCCGGGTTCGTGAAACCCGTGTTCACCAAAGACAGTAAATCCCTTGGGAAAAGGAAAAGATCATTAGAGTACCTAAGGATTATGAAGTCCATACTCATCTAAAAAAGATGAGCCCCTCCCCCGAGGGGATTTCGTTGTTGGGGATCGTTTGTAATGTTTTTCAAAAAATTGTAGTCTTTCAAGAATGTCAGCAGCAATAAGAATGAAACATCGAACAGAAGCGTACAGCAGATATTTCTGTTCACCAAATAAAGGAGATCTATAGCCGGAGATTCTTAAGGCACTTAAATATTTAGATATCGAAGGGTTATTCATTTATCGAAGGAATATGAGATTTTCTAAGACCAACCCTATTGCATACCGTACTACAAGGTGGGACGTTGAAACTTCCTGTTTTGAAAATGCAATAAAACACATTACATGTTTCATTTAACTTTATTGTTATTTTCTGTCTACCAGGCAGCATTGGAACTTTTAATTTTTTACAGTTTTAAACACCGTCTGTTAAATATCGCCTTCCATAATTAATACATTAATACAGTAGTTTTCGAAAACTCTGAGTCACCTTTTAAAGCATATCGACCAGGATATTATCAATTTCGCCGCGGACGTTGTTCCTTAGGTCTTCCGGGCTTTGGAGCGATCTTTGTAAACCAGGGGTTCGAGATAAGCCCACAGGAAGTAATCAGTAGGGGATAAATCCGGTGACCACGCAGGCCAGTTTCCGTCCCCTCGTAGGGAGATCACATTCGGGGAAGGCTACTTTTAAAATACCCGTGGAAACCCTGGAGGTGTAGGCTGTGTCCCAATCTTGTTGTAACCACACGTTGTCAAGATCCCTTTCTTGGAGAGCGGGCAAGAAAAATTGTTGGATCATTGTCACATACCGGTCTGAATTAACAAACGAACTCGTTACACATTTTCTGTGGTGTTTTAACGGTCTACAGAGTTCTTTCCTTTCTTTGCAAACATTCCCCGTTGCTCTCAAAGCATTCATTCTCATTAAAACACATTTACCATCAAGAAACATTGTAGAGAAATATAGAAGTAACTACGAAAGACTTGTTTCACTCTAATCACGGACCGACCGACCGTTAGAGAAATACGCCTCCATGGTAAAACATGCTGCTGTCTCGACCACAACATACTTGAGACTGAGACGGGCGGAAATACAAATATCCCATTCCACCCCTTCCACCAAACCCATCCCCACTCCCTTCGAACATTACTGGAACATGTTCAAAACAGGAAGTTCCCGCGAGTAAACAAAAGAAATAAAAGTTTAGACCAGCTAACATTCCGTATAGCATTAGTTCGTCTGCAATAGACAGATATTCCTCAAGAAAAAGGAAAGAACGTCCTGCAAGTTTCCAAGCAAAGAAGTGTGTAGTTCCGAATGGTGTACGCTTAGCCAGTGTGTGAAATCATGTGCCAAAGATGGTTTCCAACTATAGACGATGTAGGAAATGTAGCAAAAAGGGACAAGAAAAGAGGACCCGCTACGTTTGTGCAGAGTGTGATGTCCCCTTGTGCATTGCAACATGCTTCTCCTTTTTTTCATGGCAAATAAACACCATTAAATTTAATTTTCTTAATGACGATGAATTGCCTTTTGGGGAGTATTTTTCCCGCCCCTAAAATTTAAATGTAAACATAAAATTCGGCAAAATAAATATATTTCCTTAAATGCAATTGTTTAATTGTTAACAAAACATAAAAAACTGCGAGAAATTCAATAGAGAAATAAATGACCCACGAAAGGGTTAAGGAAAGCCCAGCGATAGAAATTTCCAGTACGCGCCTTGATAGATGAGTAGCCAAAGAAAGTTAAAGCCGAAGTGAAGTGAAAAGGTGATTAATCTGAGTAAAGAGAGCACAGTGTTGAATTTAAAAGAAAATTAAATTAAAACTTTAACGCCTTTTACTTAACGAATAAGTAAAGTAAAAGCTGATGAAAGTGGGATATAATTGAATTCTACAAATTCAATTCCATTTCAATATCTCCCTATGACACAGCGTAAAAATTGATGAGAACAAACTACCGATTCCGAGTAATGTCCTTGTTATTAGACCAGAAGTTATATAAATATATTAGTTCTACATCAGTTTTACCTTCACCAATTAAAATTGGCTAAGCAGATCCAACACAAGAAAAAACATTATAATGGTAATAATAATACGAAAAAAGGAAAACTTTAACATCACGGAAATTGAAGTTAATTTCTTTCTCTGATTTCAGAAACGTTTTTCGAATAAACGGATAAATTTTCTGTAGTCATTTTAATTTTCGTAAAAGTAAATAATAAAATACTAGGATAAATATATGTCATTCATACTTAAGGTTCCTATCATCTAACCACTTTAAATTGTTGATCCTGGAATTTGTATTTGTGTGTGTTTCCTGTTTTTTAGACTGTTAAGGTGTTTATTTGAATGTAATAAAATGCAAAAATAAAATTCTGTCTAATTATATCTTTTTAGAATGCGACTAGTATTTTTAAATATATCTCGCATAAATTTCAAAATCTTCAGAAAAACCAATAAAACATTGTATGGAAATTATTTTGAAAATGGAAGGGGAAAAGTAATCAGACAGTTTTTACTTTTCTTCCTTCTTTTGTATGCACTTTGTTGCACATACCAATAAATACAATAATATACATTTCAAAAACCAGGAAAGAATTTAACCAAATATATAAGTTGGAATCAGATTTTTCAAGAGAAATGTGGTAAACAACTAGCTCTAAAATAGATATCGGATTAGGCAAACGGACACGAAAACATTAATCAAAAAGCCATATTGCTCGATTTTAAACATTTAAAATGATTATATTGTTATTAAGCAAATAAAATTCCTTTTTTTTTTTTTTTTTTTGGATTTATTTTACAGGTGGACCCTCTATCACATAAAAGAATATTAACTTCTGGCTGTATTCATTTTGAAAGAATGCATGCAATTTTTATTCTTGAGAAATAATGAAATTTAATATAAACTGTAACATTAGATATAGAATATGAACAAAGAATATGTGTATAGAGTCTATCACATAATATCCGATTTAATAAGAGTATAGTTCTAAAAGAATTCTACATGCTTACACATTTAGAATGTATGTTTTTACTTAAATTTTCACTTGCAAAGTTTCGATACTTTTTATTGTATGTAATTTATAATCAACATAAATAAAGGAGAAAAACGACTGCATCCCTCATCATGAAATCTACGGAGCTATTAGACCTAACGACTCGAAATTTGACAGGCATTCCTTCTGAGAATGAACAAAATGACAAAAACCACCAGCTGCGCAGGCGAGATTTAAGAGGGGTGTTTGAAAAAGTTTTTGTATTATTGGACTGTTCTACTGTACCATCGGAAGAATTCGTTGCAGTAAATGGTGATAATGCGTACACAGCCCGAATTATGGCATTTTGGAGTTTGTTCAAAGATAAAAAACTATCACTCATGCAGACTACGATAACGAAAATGGAATTAATGCAGCTTCTGTTCCCACGACATCCGAAAAGAGGAAAATCATGAAAAGTAGTTACAGTTATTTGGACGTACATTCAATGGTGAAATGAGTAATACAATGGAAGACCCCGAACAATTTCTTGGCAATTTGATGCAAAGAAAAATATCAGATTATTTTCCCAAAATTCAAGAAATGCTTTATTTTTCATAAAACTTGAAATATTTGTATTAAATTTCATTAACATCTGGTGAATGTTTTAGTTTCCTTGATTTTTTTATAAAATACATGCATATATGCATATCTTTGTACATAAAATGTACTCGAATAAACTAAATTTTGTTAAATATATAAGGGGGGGGGGGTTTGCTTTAACACGAAAAAATATTTCAGTCCCTTCAGTTTTGTGTTAACGATTGTGTACTTCCAGAGAATCCAGTTTTTCATCATAAAGTTTATAGTACAGTAAAAATTTCCCATAAACATTTCCAGAATTTTTAACAAGAGTATTGCATATTACCTTAAAAGTGTTGTGCAATCATAATCTTCCCAAAACAATACAAGGGAAAAGATTATCCAACCCACTAAATAACAGCATATTTTCTCAACATCAAGAAATATATAGGGTATCCGACTATTTGGGACAACTTTTTTTTTCTTAAAAAAAATTGAGATACGGAAACTTTTTTATAGTTTTTAAATATATTAAGTACATTTAAAAAAATGCTAAAATTAAGAAGAGAAAAAGAAACTTTTATTGCTAAAATGGGAAAAAATGCGTAAAAATTTATAAAAAATTGCATAGACGGGGCCCACTCTGTACCAAAAGTTTATGAACAAATTCTCAATTTTGATGTGTTACTTTGGTATTCATTTTTGAAATGACCTTCAGGATAAGAGACATTTTAATTTTTACAAAAACTAGAGCCCTTTATTTAGTTATATGAAATTGCTTCAAAACCCAGTGAGATTGTATTCACATAAGGACCGTAAATTTTTTAATAAATCAGTGATTGATAAATCTGAAGGTTAAAATACTTCTACTATTATATACAGCATACAAACAAAATTTCAGTTAATTATTCTTAAAAAATCTTTGAGCAATCACTGTCCCCGTTTGAATTTTTTGGAAAAAAACGTATTTCGAGTAAAACGCATTTTAAAGTTTGACATCTCGTTTAAAGTTACGGCATCTGCTTTACTAAAACATTTGTAGTTTTTGTTCTGGTGAACGGAAAATAAAATTCTTGGTATTTTTATAAAGCTCATAAGACGGTCTATAAAATAAAATTTTTAAAAATTTGTCAATTTTCGAAAAAAATTCGCGATTTTAAGGTAGTCAGATACTTTAAATAGAGAAGATACACCTGCTAATTCCATATTCCTTCTCCTCCGCATTGAACTCTGAGTAGGTGCATTTGGGGTCAATGATACAATTAACCACATGGTTATCCTTGCAGACCAACGCCTCTCAAAAGCGAATCTAGACAAAGTTAAATTTCCTGTATCAGATAAGCGACCTCCAATAAGGAAGGATCTGTCCTTTCTATCTTGGTGTGACGAATTGTCTATGCATAAGTTCTGTAGTATCGCCCACTTAGTAGCCGGTTGATGTCCTTGCAGAAATTGCGACATGTTATGTCAAACGGTAATGCTGTTTCAATACAAAAAATATTCCAATCAAAGATTGAAAAGACCTATTATATTAGATTCTGAAAAAAGTCACGTTCTCTAATAATTTTTTTCTTCCGTATAAATTACAAGGAAAACCTTATTGGATCTATATAAAACTCATATAAATTTGTGGCTCAATTTTGATAAACATAAATTGTGACGGATCTATACGCGACTCTATACGAACTCTTTTAGAGAAATATATTTCTCAACCAACTTTCACCGAAGGTAAGAAAACGTGATGATGCAAATTAAGGTTATTCTATAAATTCTGTATTCGCGAGTTTTGGGAGTTAGTGAGTGGAGGATCGTGAGTTATTGTAGTGCGGATCTCAGTTTATAAAAATGCTAATTGAAGATTTCCCAGTGAGGATCAATCGGATCGGATGTGATCCCGCCAAGTATTAGTGTTCAAGGCCTCAACAGAAGGACATTACAAGAGTACAGGTAGTGCGACACTTTTAATAGAAATTAGAGAATAACTAGTTAGCGTGCGGCGAAGTTGAATTTGAGCTGGTATAAGTTATCGTAGAAATTAGTTGAGGGTCCGTAACTATTATCCCCGGGCTAATTGGTCTCACCTTCACGCTCTTGGTATTGATCAGGTTAATTGGATTATTATTGTGCTTGCTTGATATTTTGTGACAATAAAATAATTTGAGTGAATCATGTCGACGGATCATTCAGTTCTCCCCACACATCTAGCTGGGTCCGAGAGGAGACAAGGGGGATTAGAGGGAAGTAGGCATACTAGAACATTACAAAATGCAGAATCAATTCCAAATTGATCAGTTTTTTATTGAAAATTTATTGCATCTTCAAATTTTTTTTCTTATAAATTTATGCAAGAAACTATAGAAATATTAATTATATTTCTAGACAAAAGCACCATTAAACATAAACTTTAATTAAGTGTTTTTATTCAAAGTAAATAAGTAACCAGTTCTATTCGGGATTTCAACTAATCCTGTTGCAGAAACTATTCTTCAACTGTGATTTTATATAAAAACCGTTTTTCGTAGAGATGACTTGATTTTACGCAAATGTAAATACTATTTAAATTCTGAAGTTGGGATGTGTGAGACTAAACGTGAAATCTAGGAATAATAGAAAGTGAATTGTAACTGGGAAGTCACACGGCCTGAAACTAATTTTCATCTTAGAATTCAACCGGAGTTCTGTAAGGAAATAGTATTGAAGCTATACCGAGCAATTGTGGTTGAGAAGAATTGTCATAAGGATCTCCGATATAAATTTAGTCATTTTGAAACAATTTTATAAATTAGATAAAGTATTAGGATTTAAGGTTGCTCCCATTACAATAAAGCATGAGGAGATGTCACCATTTGCAAGAGAACTTGTAATTCAATTAAAGGAAGCAAAGGGGTCAAGTCACAGGGATCACTCGACATATACTGCAATTCCACTATATTGGAACGAATGAATTAGGAGTCATGGCCACTTAAAGAGTCATGATAGTGGTCGACCGAGAATAACAACAGAACATGAGGGATTGCAAACATCCCTTTGGCACTCACAGCCCTTGATGCATTTTTAAGAATTATACAACGAGTATAACTAGTACACTCGTAACTGCAATGATCAAAGATAGACAACTCAGCGCAAATGTGGGCTGAAGTCACAGATGTCATTCTACCGATAACCCCTTACCGTTGCTCACTGGGAGGCGCGAAAACCAGAAATTTCAGACTAGGGTAGAGTTGATTTCAACTATGAATTCCTTTTCAAATTGAGACCCTGTAGCTAGCGAAGACGTTGTAACGAAACAGCTTCGAGTTCTTGGACACCTGCGACCTCCCGTCACAGGGCCTGGATCAGTTTTTAGGAGAATTGATCCCCACATGTGCAAAAACACCCCTGCAGTCGTTAATATATTGCGCGGACGTGTCTTGGATAGCCCCAACAACCTTTGACACCAGGAGAAGCCCACTCCACCCACGGTCGGATGTAATGAAAAGAGAAGGCGCCGACAGCGGTCAACCCCAAACCCGAACGAAGGGCCGAGAGAGAAAATAGAGTTCGAGCGGAAATTTCGCGATGAGCGAACCACAAGACTCTTCCCTCAAAAAGCAGTAGAAATTGGGACTCTAAAATAATCTAATTGTACTAAGTTGTAAATTAATGTAAATAATAGCTGTGACTTAATTAAACTAAATTTTTTTCCCTTCAAATCACGCTACCTTTATTTGTTCCAAACGTCACAGCGTATCTGAATGCATCCAGGATAGTGGTGAGATACTTACCTTACTGTTGTTCACCACACAGTCCAACAACCAAGAATTATAATATGGAATTGAATTTCTTTGATATTTCATTGTCATCCGTGACGTACAGAATATTAGTGCGTCAATGATACTCTACACTCCGTAGTACAGCCCTTCTTTGTATGGACAATTATTATACAGACGCGTGATTTTGCATTCGGCTCATCAACGTATGAAAGTCTAAAACAGGAGTTACAAAATGGAATTCAAAACTTGGCTTATAATGATTCTTCTCTCCCTAGTTATACAACCGTCTACAAAGTGAATTCATGCTGGAAATGGTTCAGATAATGTGTCCATGTCAGATGATGGGTGGTTCTGGGAAGAGGACAGGGAGTTGGGCTTTTCATCCCAATACAAAGGATCTCTTAAGTAGGGTCTTTAGAAATGAACACTGGCAATAAAATTTGTCCATTCTAAATCCTCACTTTTCAGAATATCATCGACCAGATAAACCTTTTTGAGGAAGAGCCTTTTTATCCTTAAAAATTAAATAAGTCAACTGCACTCCTGAAAAAATAGAGTTCCAAGCTCCTCCCTCTATATTGGTTTTGAATGAGACTGTATGTGTAATGCGATTTCTAATAAGCTCTGTAAAATTATATAATAATGCGAATTGTAAGTTTTCCTCTATATATTGACAAGTTTCGTCCCACAGAACAAACCACTTTAAGCGCTTGAAAACAAAAATTTAAAAACTTGCGTTGATTCCCCCAAGGCCAGGTCTAAAAACAATTCTCAACGAATCACAGTACACATATCGATCAATTCAATTTCGACGAATAACAAATTCGAATATGATTTATGCTGATAAACTTCTCAGAGAAACGGTAATCCTCTTAAGCTTCCGTCTTAAAGGCAAGGAGATGACCAGGTTATTCAATTTTATGAGCAAAGCAAGGTCGTCAAGACAATGGATAGAACAAGGAAAATTTCCTCTATTATGTCACAATTTTAGATGACATGGATTACTTAAGTGGAATAATTTCCTCGACATTGTAGGGACGAGCTGTGTTAATCCCAGTAATTTAATACAAGCTTTCAGTCTAAATTTCACAATTGAATAACTTAATAATTCTGGGTTTGAAATTACTGGTAATGAAATATAGAATTCTGGATTTTTAAGTACCTAATAATGAAATTATAGGTGTTGCCACGAGGATGAAAGTAACAGTTTTCCTTAAAATGTTTGGGTAAAATTGAATATATAAATATGGGTATTAACATATAAAATAAGAGACGTAATTATATGAATTTAAAAACTATCCACTTCCAAAAATGCAGTGATGTTATTTTAAATGGATGGTAAAGTAAAAGATTCTGCTTCAAGCGAGATTTTTTAATTTTGTAAAAATACAAGCGTAGAATCATCTATTATATAATAGTCTTTAAACTTTATTGTCTCATAGAACCCTTGAAACTATAAGGTGTTTCCAGGGGAACCCCACATCCACAAAAAAAAGTCTTACAAGAATATATCTTAAAATATTTAAAGTAGATCAACATGTCATTGGTATTTTAAGTAAAAAAAAATTAAAAACTAGTTTATTTTTATTAAAAATTATTAATGTAATATTAATGCAATTAATGACCAGTGGCAGTGCATCGAGCTTCCACACCACTGGTCCCGGGTTCAATCCTCGGGCTGGGCAAGGCCGACCCAGCCTTTCATCCCTTCAGTGGGTCGATAAATGAGTACCAAGCTTGTTTTGGGACTAAACACTTGGGGTTTCGCTTCAGTCTGATCGGGGCATTTGCTTAATACCTCAGTGCTCAATAGTCACGTATTCTGAGATGGGCACAATAAGTTTTGACCCTCATGGGCCGTTGCGCCACTAAGTTTAGTATTAATGTAAATTTACTTACTAATTCATTCTCCAGATGTCACTGACCATTGCATTACATTTAACAACTGGGATATATGTTTTACATTTTTTTGCAAAAACTATTAAAGTATAGGACTATTGAAGCTATCTGCAGTCACAGTTAATATTCAGCATTAATTTGCTTCCATGTTTTGTTTTTGTTGCCACATTATATTGGAAATATTTTTAACTTAAATAGATTGTTCAGAATGGCATTAAAACGTTTATAACTGTGTGAGAAACTTCTGCGTGCATTCTGAAAATTTGCATCCTTAAATTTAGAAGCTGTTTCTGATTAAATTTAGATTTTAACGTCGAGTCTGTTGATATGTCGATCAATTGTTTCTTCTTCATTGGCAAGTTTTCTAATTTATCCGTGCATGCTTGAAGATCGTGACTTTTACGAAATTTAAGACTTTATTTTATCCATAAAATAGTCTATTTTTGCAAGCAAACTTCCTTTGATAATTCAATCTTCTATAAAAATAAAAATTGTACAAAAACTTTGGAGCTTTGATTTAGCAAATAGTGAATAATTTGAGAAAATCAGCAAATGGCTTGCGGAACCCCTGTCAAAGTTCCAGGGAACCCTGGTTGAATACATCTGATCTATTATTTGAAAACATTCATTTCTAAAATCATTTAACAGTAGGAAAAAAATAATGCATAAAACGCTCATGCTACTTGAATATGGTAGTTATAATTATTAAAAATAATAGTAACTCTAATAAATAAAAAAAAATGTAGCATAAAATTGTTTATAAAATTTAACTAAAATTAACACAGTTGTTACGAGGTCTTTCTAAACATATTTTCGACCAGAATTTATCTTCTAAAGGGGGGAAAAACTAATCTGTTTTGCCATAAGCTATCTTCACACGTTAACTTTGATTTTCATTTAAATCATAAAGCACCACAGGCTGAGAAAGTAAAAGTTCAATTTGAAATTCAAATAAGTTTATTCCCATTCAACATTCGATTCCATTTCGAACAGCTTTTAACTCTCGTTGCCATGCTCGCTTTCATAATGTCATTGAGTAGAACCACGGATAAAGACATTCACATTTGCATATGAAAAGCACGATTCTTATCATCTGTACGAATTATGAATTCTAAAGACGCCATGTTTGTTCTGATTCGAAGAATAAGTTGCGATGAATACTAAGCACACACACACACAGAGACGAGAGTTAGGACATATATACTTCCGCAGGTGACATATGTCAGCCATTTCGAAAGTGATTTATTTTTTTCTTAGCATAAGATTTTACGCTTATATAGGATATTTATAATTTAAAAGAAAAACAAATATAGTTGCGATTCGATTAACATTTTACACTAAAACGCCTTCAGCAACAGAATTCGACACAAATAAGTTAGGTATAATTTTAGAATACTCCTTGTTCTTATTTAATTTGTTCCATTTAATCTAACTTGTTTTCGCATCTAGTTTATTTTATTTATTTGCCGAGACTTGTTATTTAAGCTCGTTTTCTTGAAGTGAAATTCTATATATTCGATTTTCTTTTTCATGACTTAAAATATGTTACATAACAGTTAAGCCTAAAATTAAATACTATTAAACCAAAACAGAAAGAAAATTTTCGAAGACAAAAGGAAGGAAATTGATTTTCTTTCGATCATTTATACATATTTCAACTAGATACTCTGTTACATAGTGTAAAATATGTTTTTCGTAAAATTTGAATATATTCGCATTGAATTCATTACTTCTCATGTTTAACGCTTGAGCTAAAAATTTCAAATGATGATTAAAGTGTTTTAGTGGCAATATGCAGAAACATAACCATCATAAGGATTAAATACTTTTATTGCGAATAATTTTTGTAATAAAGCACTCAAAATAAAAATGACATATTTGATTTCTTAATTTCATATAGTTCATTTGTCATTTATCATGCACCTGACAAAAGGAAATCTAGTTCAAGTAAATTTTCTGCTCTAGATTTCGAATAAAATTGTAATTTTTGTTATCTGTGTCATGCCATACATATGTGAAGTACATAATAGAACCACAAACGCCAAACTTTTGAATTTTTTAATTATATATTTACGTTATTATATATTTGCGCGAGTTAATTTTTTCTATTTATTATTAGTCTTTGCGTATATCTCTACATAAATTTTATAAATACAAAAAATTAATCTTTGAGCAGAGCATGCAAAATGGCCCTAAGACGTTTATGGCTATTATATCACAAAAGATAGAAACATATAAATTGTTACTACAAAATTAATATAAACATTGAAGGGGATAGCCTATAAGAAATGTTTAAGAGCTCTGAAATAACACATCAAGTTCTCGGAATAAGCTATTAGCATCCAGATGTTTTAGATTTCGAACTACTACTGTTCGTTGTTGTTCTTGTCGTGTCCTTCCCGCAGGGAAGGAATGAAAGTTGCCATTGCCTGTGAGATAGGTTGGACTTCTTAACGATAGATGACGACACCACCTATCTCCATCTCCACAATTTTAGCACGGAACTGAAGGGGAGGGAAATATTCTCCAGCCCCCTGCACTCGTGCTTTCTGCTGCGACCGCCCACAAGACTTTCGGACCCACTGATTTAACGAGCACGTACTCCGTCTATACTCGGTGGTATTTAGTGGCATCGGGCATCGAACCCAGGTCCTTGGGTCTAGAGTCCGATGCTCTAACCACTAGGCTACCCACGGCCCCACTACTATTCGTTAATGTGTTTAAACGAAAAGCTTTACGTAATATTTTAATTTCTTTACTAGTATGTGATATGATTTACCTCAGTGTGTACCTACTATTCGTTAATGTGTCTAAACGAAAAGCTTTACGTAATATTTTAATTTCTTTACTAGTATGAATATGATTTACCTCAGTGTGTACCTACTATTCGTTAATGTGTCTAAACGAAAAGCTTTACGTAATATTTTAATTTCTTTACTAGTATGAATATGATTTATCTCAGTGTGTACCAGTCTCTCTCTCTCTCTCTCTCTTTTAATACTCTAATTATTTCACCCGTACACATTTTCGAATTAACAGTACCTCTTAAAAAATAATCTTGAGACGTTTGAAAGTATTGTAAATGCCCGCCATTTTTAACAAAAATTCGTTTCAAATAACCATGACGATTATTAAAACAACAACAACATAACATATTATTTAAAATTTTAAATTCAGAGAAATTTGTTTTTTTCGTTATTTTGTTAGTTAATTACTTAATAAATCATGAAACTTCAATTTTTTTTAAAAAAACTACTTTTCTTACACAATTTATAAGACTTAAATACGAAATAAAATGTTAGTGCTAAGCAAAATTACAGCATATCATCAATCGAGTATAAATATTAACAAAATTGTTGGCATGATTAATTTTTTTTGTAGAAGAAAAATTCCAATGTCCTGATACATTGACTTTGATATCGCATAAGAAGCTAAACATGTACCGATAAGAGATTCAAAGAAACAAAATACTAAATACAATATGTCAACACAATTCTATTTCATCTGCAAAATTTCAAAATAGGCCTGAAATAAGACCTTATGTTATTTAATCAATTTGGTTATATTTTATAAAAATAATAATGCAACTTTTTTCAGTATTTATACACAACAATATTCAAATCATTAAATTTTTTTTGAAATAATAACACTTAAAACGAAATAAAAGAACAATTGTACAAATATTACGCATAAAAACTCGCGTATATAACACCCTTCTTATTTTTTTTAAAATTATTTCTTGCACAAGCATAGCCCATTTTATCATTCATTATATCAAATAAATCAGCTTTTCCATATCTACGTCAGCTTACAAAAAATCAAAATCAAAACGCATTTCTCACAATTATTACATCGCAATTACATTTAAAAACAGAATATTCTTTTTTTTAATATTCAGAAATGCAAAACTGTTGCAATTAAAATAACGTAACTATATGAACAAGCAAATAACACTACTCAGTTCCTTCAATGCGAATACAACTAGAATTCAACTCTGAATAAAAAAAAAAATTGAAAAAAAAAAGAAAAGAAAATATTTTGTCTGTTAAAAATCGTTTTATGATTTACCATCTGTTTCTTCTTCGATAATGACCTATAAAATATGTTTTTCGCCGAACCCTGCAAATTAAAGGTAATGGTTGTTTCAGTTGAAGAGGATTATAAAAAAAAACAAATGAGTTAGTTTCCGCTATCCTGTCGTCGTGATTAACGGGGTCACGTTAAATTGCTGAATGTATTTTTTTTTTGTACTAGTTTTTGAGCAATTACAAAGAAAAAGGTGTAATTTGACAAGCTGAAGAGTGGAAAAATGAAAAAATACTTGTAGTAAATTGTATATGAGTGTAAGTAAACACAGGATAGCTTTAGGCTTAGGAAGAGAAAGAATAACTTTAGGCTTAGAAGCTTGCAACATTTTGAAATACTCACTACATATTGCAGAAAGAAAAATTAACAACGGAAAATGAATCATATAGCTATGTATATTATTTTAATTGGGTTTTCTTGAATTCAAAATGCATTGCTTCAATTTATTTTTAAACAGATTTAATAAAAATAAAATGTATTGAATGTTAAATATATTACAAGCCATGTACATAAAATTCACTAATCGTACATCATAGCAAAGTTTTCGTCACATTATTCAGCCGCACGAGGGCTTTTGGAGAAGGATCTCGTAATTCTGAACCATGGTCATCATAGCTGGCACCTCCTCTCCTAATTTCCACACCGCACCAAAACGAAGACGTTTGAGCTTCGACATATTTAATGTACATCGGCCCCCTCTACGCGGAGGGTCTTCAGCGGTACAAGACTCGATATGCCACATACACAGCAACGAGTCCGTGATCTTGATCACTGTGTCCACCAATATCATAGCAATGTTTTATTGATTAGTATTAAGATCCAGCGGCGTAACGCACACCCACGCATTGCGGGGGGTGACTCTAGGGAGCCCAAAGCTTGACTGATGTCAAGTACATATTTGGGCTTGGGGCACAAAACCTTAGTGTGCAGGGGACCCTAAAATTCTCCGTTATTCCACTATTAAGATTGTACTAAAAAGAAACATGACGGCCACTGGCGATGGACATCGTAGTTTTAAGCTATAGACAAGTGACCTAGAGGGCAACTATGTTTAACTTTCATTCCCCCACATCCATGCCCCGCCAACATTAAGAGCGTTGGGTTCCGATACATTCCACCCACACGATATTGTGATTAGTGACGCTAAATGCTGTGCCATAGTTCGAATCCCGGAGAAGGCAGGGATGTTTGAAAATGTACACGGGTACGCTAAATATTCGTCGCACCGAAAATCCTCTCGAGAGACAGGTGGGAGTGCCTCTGACAACCCTCAGAACACTCTGAAAATTGGGATGGAACGGAGCCAAGATGCATTGTCACCCTTATGATCTCAAAGCTGCGGATAATGACAGACATAATCTAGCCCCATTCCACAATGAATTTCGTGGGTCTCGATCTGACACCGTCAACTGGATGGAATCAAAAATAACAGGTACGGCATTCTTTTAAATTGTGAGAATCTAACCCATTACACATCTGTGGTAATAACGCCGTTACTTTACTAACTACGCAGATAACTGAAAATTTCTTAATTGTAAGTACATGTAATAAGTACAAGAAGTCATGGAAGCGCAATTGTTAAAATAGGGGATTAAATAACCTGCACGTGTGTGTGTGTGTGTTAACGTCTTATGGCATCCGACTACTTGCGACAACCTGTGTTTAAAAAAATGGAGATATGAGGATTTTTTTTTGTGGATTTTAGATTTGTTTAGTATATTTTAAGAAAAATATGCTAAAATTAAGAGAAAAATAAATTATTATATATTACTAAAATGGAAACAAATTTGGTAAATGTTTACAAAAAATAACATAAACGGGCCCCTTCTGAACCAAAAGTTTATAAACAAATTCTCAATTTTTCCATACTGATGTAATGCTATGTTATTTATTTTAAAATGACTTTTAGGATAAGAGATATTTTAATTTTTACAACAACTAGAGCACTTTATCTTAGTTATTACAAGAAATTGCTTAAAAAACAGAGATTGTATTAACATAGAGGACTATAAATCTTGTAATAAAACAGTGATTGATAAATCTGATGGTTAAAACATTTCTACTATTACGCAGAACATACATAAAAAATTTCAGTTTTTTTTTCAAAACTTTTTGAGAAATCGCTGTTCCCATTTTTGAGTATTTAAAAAAAAAAACACATTTCGAGTAAAACGCGTTTTAAAGTATGACATCTTGCTTAAAGTAATGGCATCCGCTTTTACTAATTCTCTTGTAGATTTTGTTCTAGTGAACAGAAAATAATAAACGGTATTTTTATAAAGCTAATAAAATGGTTTGTAAAATAAAATCATAAAAAAAAAAATTGTCCATTTTTGGCAAAATTCACAATTTTAGGGTAGTTGGATACCTTAAATTAGTGACTTTTTTGCACAAAAATAAGCAGTTACTACAGACGAAAAAGAATATTACAGTTCCATAAACCTTAAAAGCCCCAATGGAGAAGTTAGTAGAGTGAGGAATTAACTCAGGCTTTGTCCTCATGACATAATTTTGGTTCAAAATATACAGGTCGATCACCAAGAGCTTTCTTGTAATTCTACAGCACAAGAAGTCTTCAATATTTTTCAACAAAACTAATCAAACTTACGCGATATATTTAATTTATTAGTCTAACAAATTTGTAATTTACTTGTATAAACCTGATAGTAATACACTTATGTCCATAAATTAAGGATAATGAAGTTCAGGCAAAGAAAGATACAGAAGCAAAACAAATTTGACTTATTTGTAAAGTATATTTATTGAACAAAAGGTAGAGCAAAAAAGATGCTATATGTTTGACATAATTAATAAAAATTGCGATTTTTACTCCCTGGAGCAAATTTCAAAAAAGAACCTATCTACAAAAAACAGTATAACATGGTTAGTATGAGGGTTAATACGGAGTATGTCTCCCGGACGATGCAATACAGGCCTTACAACGCCTATGCATGCTGAGTATCAAATTATCAATTTGATCTTGGGGAATATTACACCTCTCATCAAGCAATGCCCTCCGAAGTTCCGGTAGACAGGTGGGAGGGGGTTGACGGCTGCAATTCGTCGACCAAGCATATCCCACACATGCTCTATTGGATTGAAGTCCGGTGAGTATGCTGGCCAATCCATACGGGTGATATCTCCGATTGAAGGCATTCGTTTACAACGTTTGCACGGTGAGGACGGGCGTTGTCATCCATAAACAGAAATTCAGTACCCATGGCGCCCCGAAACAAACGTACATGTTGTTCCAGAATGACATCCCGATAGACGTGGCCTGTCATCGTTACACTCTGAACATGCGGGTCAGTTCTGGAACCAAGAATAATTCGTCCCCAAACGAGCCATCCTGCACCACCGTAACGGTGTCGTTCAATGGTGTTCTCTTGGTTGTAACGGGTACCTGGCGCTCTCCATATGAAAGTTCGGCAATAATCAGACTGCAAACTAAACCTGGACTCGTCGGAAAACATCACACAAGTCCACAAGTCACACAAGTTGCGGTGTCCACAATGCATGCTCTCTACTCCAGGTTAATCGCAGGCGACAGTGAGTTGCGGAAAGGGGAACACATCTGACAGGCCTACGAGCATATAGACCAATGTGTCCTAAGCGTCTGTACACGGTCTGCCTTGAAACTGTCGTACCGGTAGCTGAAGAGAGCTGACGAGATAGGTCTGATGCTGTGCTCCGTCTGTTTCTTTTGGTAGTAACTGCCAAATACCGGTCCTCATTCGGCGTTGTAACTCGGGGGCGATCTGTGCTCTAACATCTACTCACATTACCATCATCTTGGAATCGTTGCCAAAGCCTGGAGATGACACTCTGGGAGATCCCAAACTCCTCGGATACTTCCAGCTGACTACGTCCACATTCCAGTCGTCCGATAATTCTACCACGTAAAAAATCATCCAAATGCTTCCTTTGTGCCATAACTAAGCGGTTTTTGCACTGAAAGGCTTGTAAAGCGCTTGTGAACAATTTTACTTCTTTGCCACCATTGCTCATATACCCCTCTCTTACACTCTCGTCATTGTGACGTACTATCCGCGCCATCTGGTGGTTTCCTGTAATTTGCATATTCTTCTTTAAGATGCGTGTGATAATTCTACAGGTGAAATTTTTATTTTAAATATCTGTGTGATTCTGAATTATCCTTAATTTATGGACATGAGTGTATATAACCAGAAAAAAAGTGTGTACATACCCAACACTTTTTTTTACATATTGATTATTACACTACACATTAGTTACTAATATTGTTTTGGAGGTGGGAGTATTTTTCCGACGTAGCGATAAAAACCAAGAAAAATATAAAGAAACAAAAGTGAGAAATGCAATATTTTAATTATTGTTCAGATTTCTGAGACCTGAATGCATTTTGAAAAATTAGTAATATGTTCAAATTCTACAATTACGTGTTACCGTTAAAGTGTGAAATCTGTTATTTCATAGAATAACTAGGTATTTCATGAAATAATTAGATAAATTAGTTAAAGTATATAAAATTATTCAATTTTAAGATTTAACTATACAACTAATTCTGTAGAAAAACGATTATTTTTTCGTTAAAATATGAAATACGGCACTTGAAACTCGGAACACAGTTTATAGCAGCTTTCTTGTTCTTAAACTCAACAACCTTTTGCAGGTTTTGGGAAGGATTTTTCAGATTAGAAATAAGAGATGGCCGAATAAAACAATTGTACTATAGATTTTAATTCAATTTTTGTGAATGAAAATTAATTTCCGTTGAAGAATTTCCGAATAATGACATAACGCTTTAATCTGTTGTAAAAGCTCAAAGTTGAGGCACTGGGCAAGGATTTATAAGGCTCTCATAAAAAATTTATATTAGTAAAAAAAGTGTACTTGTTTCAAAAATGATATGCAATGCAATTCAAAGTGCCATCGCAGCAATCTTTGCTCTAATAATAAAAAGTAAATTAAAGGTACCTCATAAAATTTAATTTAATATTCTCTTGCATTTTTGTATGAAAAAGTTCATATAATGTTCTTACGTGAAGCAAGTTTTTCTTCAAGAATGTATTTTTTGGTAACATTTAAATACAACTACAAGGGGTGATCAAATGAAAGGTACGAAACGACACGGTGGGTACAAATATAGACTTTATTCAAAATATACACCATAGGCCTGAGCACAATGATCCCACTGATGAACAAGCCGCAGGATTCCTTGTTCCCAGAATTCCTGTGGCTGTGACGAGACCCAGTCCTTCACAGTGTCCTTGAGTACGTCGTCCGAGTTGAAGCGCTTTCCTTTCAGGTGTTTCTTCAGTGGACCAAACACATGGAAATCGCAGGGTGACATGTCCGGACTGTAGGACGGATGGTCCAACGTCTCCCATTGGAACTTGTCCAGTTCCATTTGTGTGACTCTGGAGACGCGTGGACGCGCGTTATCATGGAGCAGAATCACACCCTACGTGAGCAGCCCGGTCTTTTGTTCTTGATGGACCTGCGTAGGCGTCGGAGTGTCTCACAGTACACATCGGAGTTAATGCTTTTTCTGTGCTCGAGTAATTCTGTGCTCGCATCATTTGGACGCCGCTTTTTATAAGAGCCTTTGCTTTCTCCTGCGCATGCGGGCACCCGCGCATGATCCGATCCCAGTCAGAGTCTCCAATGGCATCCCGAGATGTCTCGCTACATTCTCCCTTGGCGGAATATGCAAATATTTAACTGTTTCATTTTTATGTCGTTTCGTACCTTTTCATTTGATCACCCCTTTATTTCTGCAACATATTCTTTTTCCCCTTTATGTTTAACTAATGTTAGCAATATGAGCAATAATAAATTATATCATCTGTTTTTCCTTATTATTTGTCAATTAATCATCCGCAATAGGGATAAAATATATTTTTCAAGAAATTTTAGCTATTTATATATAGGATCAATTAATTTTTTTTAAAATTTGAAATCGTTTATTTTTTTTACTTTAACGGTCTATCATTAGTTATTTCATAAAATAACTAGGTAAAGTAAGAAATTTTTCATCTATAATATACTTAAGGTGACTTGTACAGTTATTTTATGAAATATCTAGTTATTCTATGAAATAACTAAATTATGCAATTTAACGGAAACACATACAAGAATTCCGGAAGCGTAAAATCAGACATTAGGTAAGACTTTAGTATGTTGATTTGTGATTTGATATTAGATATTAAAGTAGGAAATGTATAACATTTATCTCAAATATATAGTTTTTTGGGGCGCTTCAGGGAGTAAAAACATGTAAAAGTAATGATATTTTTATTCAAACGTTGAAAAACACCATTCCAATATTACAAAACAGACCTACTGAAGTTTCCCAAGGTGCTTTAAATCAAATTCACATTTAATCACAATAATATTACAATTAATTGATTATAAGTATCTTGCATCCCTATTGGGTACGATGTGTTGTCTGCACATTTGAGTTTCATAGACAATGCACTAGAGTCTATACGTGAACTATTAAAGGCAGATCTTGAAATCTGAACCATGCTCAAATAATGAGGATGACACTTGAGCCAATCCCCCACCCCCCTCATGTGACGACCATGTCACGTGAAGATTTGAGACTTGGTTCCCATTTAACCCGTAAAAGCTTGCATTATTTCGCATTACGAAAACCAGGACTTGATTTGTGGATTCGTCTCAAACAACTTCAGTGACCAATTCGCAACAATTCAAACCACTGAGCTTTGAGAAGCGAGCGAAAACTATAAATCAGGGGTGGGCAGACTTTTCCAGGGTGCGGGCTACTTTTAATTTTTTTAGGAGTAGCGGTGCACCCAGTGTCAGTAGTGGAACACACAAGGGCGGGTGAATGGGTCCACGGGTCCGTACCCTCCCTCATAACCCTTCATTTTTAGTCCGATTCATTATTGTCCCATGTATATAGTATGAAAAATGTAATTAATTATTTGATATAAGAATTTTTTATCTATTAATGTTAATTATTTATTCAGTAATTTATTTATTTTTTTTGTTTTTTGTTCACGACAATTGACGAAAAATAAAAAATATGTTTGGCTGCGTAGTGGTGTATGATACCAGAATGGTAGACCTTCAAACCTCGACCCCCTTCCTTTTAAAAATTCTTGTGTGCGCTACAGGTGAGGTGAGGTAAGGAAAAGATTGTTATTATAACTTATTAATAAGGACGGAATATTGTACTAAAATGTACAGAACTAAAGTAAAAAAACAACACTTTTAAAACCGCGATTAAAGTAAAACGCAGGATACGAACTTAATAATAATAATAGCCCCAAATATGTTGTGGCTAATCCTCCAGGGTCTGACGAAGTTGGGAAGGTCGTTGGAGCCCCAAATATAATTCTATAAAACGATATATTTATTATGAAACAGTTCAAAATACATTAAAACAATAAAATATTTTTTTCTGAAGATAGTTTTTGTTGTTATAGTCAGTAGAAGGCTTAGTCTGCGTACAGTCAGCCAATCTTGAATTTTCCGTATATAATTACGAATTGGTAAAATTTTCAAGCAGTCACCCCAAAATGTCTTGGCCAAAATGCATGCCCACCCCAGCTATAAATTGTACCTTACTTGAAAAACTTTTTCCTCTTTGAATAACTCTTCGTATACATTTCACGGAATGGAAGACTCACAACTACACAAAACCAGAGAATTTCATTCACAAAAATTATATTAGTACCTAAAATCCAGTCTTTATGTCAACACACACAAGAAGGGATTGGGAAATATACTTTTTAAAGGGAAAAGCATACGTCGAATATTTTCCGGAACACCAGAAGGGGGGGAAAGGCCATTGATTCTAGGAACACCGAATAATAAACTCGACAGGTCATAAACGAGCAGAAGGTTGAACAAATATGGAAAGAGAAAGTGTAAAAAGGTGTGCAAACACTCGTTCTAGCCTTTTGAAGCACTGTTTGCCAATGACAGCGTATTTTCTTTATTTTAAAGATGATCTAGTTCAATAAGCTTTCATCGCGAATGGATACCTTTTCTACTCTAGATCATTCGAAAGCTATTGAGAATTTCAAATCAGAATAAATTATCTGTATCATAGTTTTTTTGATTGAATGTATATATATATCATATCAAAAATAAATGAGATAAATATTGATTTATTTTTAAACAAGGAAGATTCATCCTCAATTGCTTTGCATATATAACACCTGATGTCAACAGGAAAGATTGGAACTTAATACACTACACTTACTGTCCATTTTGAATTTGTTAACGTTTTATTAAGTTAATCCTACAGAATTTCTTCTATTTCTTCTTTCTGGCTCAAATCTAGATCTAGACCAGAGGTCGCCCACTTTTTAGCTGTGGCGTGCCAAACCAGTATGATTCGGGGGTGCCAAGCAGTATAACATTTTTGAAACAATTCGATTCCTGCGATAATACACGCAGAGTTAGAAAGTAGAGGTGGATAATATAGGTTTACAGTTTTATTATATATTAATTAAGAAATATTTTTAAATAATGCACAGCATAAAAATAAACAGCATAAAATATAAATTAAGTAAAAAAAAAATTAAATTATACATATATTATGTATTTTTTAAACATATTTAATAAAATAGGAGACAACATAAAATATATAAGTATTTTCCCTCTCATAGTTGAATAAAAAGAGAAATAAAAATTTTAATGCGAACCTAGTGCTTGCACCCCTCAACATTTCCATATCGCAAATTCAGGGGTGTCCATTTGTGACTTTCAATTTGACACGATTTTGAGTATTCAGTTGTTAAATAATTTCTTTGTGGATTCGAAATATTTTTCATACGAGGAAAGAATTTTTACTCAGATTTGTAGAACCAAAAGCGAAAAGCAGAGTACATGAAATTTTATTCTCTTCAAGCAATTATTATCTCTTCAATCTCTCTGGCAATGGTATTCATAATAAATACTGGTACACGTGTGTGGTGTTATAAAATAAGATTCTTGAGTCCTAGAATTGTGTTTTCCTTGATTTATTGGTAACAATAGCTTTCAACGATCAATCTTTAATAAATTATTACAATTATTAGACTGAAATCTTAGAGAGAAATTCTAATATTCGAGATAAAAATCCTAGTAAATAACGGCACTTGGTATACCGAAGCCAAGAACAAGTTTCCCACTGAAGCAGAATCCCTTACAAATGGTTTCCTGTCGAGATGTGTGGACGTGGGGTCTGAGCGTGGTGACAAACTACGCTTCACCTACTCAGACCACCTGGTTCACAATACACAACAATTCAAAAATTTACACAATATCTGTAAATTACAGATTTTTCGTAATTCTGTAATTGTCTATAAATCCGGAGATGTTTGTTGAATAAAGCCCAATCCCCTCCCCAAATTTATCAACTTTTCCATCACCCAAAACTGACAAATTTGTTGAGCAGTGCAGAGTGCCACTGAGAATTGTAGCGAGTGCCACATGTTGCCGACCCCCGTTCTACCCAATAAAAAATTCTACGCTAAAAAGAAAGCATAAACAATGTAATTTTAGTTCGATTAACTATAAATTGATGTTTTTTAGTTTTTTTTAAAACTATAATTTATTTAGCAACTTTATTTAATGGTAATGTCAGGCAGAACAAATGAAAAAAGGTTTTTAAAAAATGCATCAAACATTTGCTTAACATTTTCTGGAACAAATAGAATATTTTTGGCTGTCTCTAATGGAATAGGCTTAATTATGAATGCATGTAGTATTTTCAAAATGAACACTACACACTCCGTCTGGAAGCAGAGAGAGTGTACGGCCAGTACAAGGGTTCTTTCGCAAAGGTCATCTTGTCCTGCACATAACAAGAGTAGACAGTCTGGAATTAGTTTTAAATAAAATCTCCTGCGTCTTTCACACGTAATCAAATGGCACTCACTGCTGCTGCGAAGGTCTAGAAAATTACGTTCTCATTCTACTAGTTTGCTCAACTAAAAGTATATTGTGGAGAAGCTAAGCTCTTCACACCGGGCTACTCGTCAGTGGCGTAATGTACACCCCCGAATGCTCAAGGATTCTAGGGGGCCCAATGCTTGACTGACGCTAAGTACGCATTTGGGCTTGGGGCCCAAATCCTGAGTTTGCTGGGGGGGGGCAATATTCTCCGTTACGCCACTGCTACTCGTATATTGAAAATAAGGAGGAGATTGTGAACTTCACTACCACTCTTCCTTTTCAGTCAACTTTATGACACGCGTGAAAGGAATTCTCGCTCCTTTTCACACTAGAGGAATGGTGGAAGGAAATGAATGAGTTGACCGGCACAAAGTTGTCTCGTGGGAAAATTGCCTAAGTATTATTGTTATCATTTAAAACTTAACTGAAATTGCGTGGTTTGTGCCGACGTTCTTGGCTGTATAATTCCAACCTGATTCCATAGGTCTGATAAATCCTACCAATATGCCACGTATATCAGATGACACAGTCGAAACCGTGATTGCACGCTACTAAACGCTTACGTTAAAGTTTTAAGTTTGGACAAATTAACGTGTATCAACTCCAGATAATCGACCGGTCTTTAACGACGTGGTTTGGCAAGAAAAGCACCAGCTATGAGCTCGAAACCAGGACCACTTTGCAACTTCGGCTGCCAAATTGTACTGAATGAACTCCATATTAATAAGAAACAAAACAAATATGCAAGAAGGAATTAAGTTTTCTATTGTATTGTATTCACGGTCACTTCTAGCAGTGTTTAGGTCAAGCCACGAAATCAAGCTCTTCAGCATACACAAAAAACCTTTTTAGTCAACACACACGTAGTATCCTATATAACATCCTTTCAAAACGTCTCTCAAAAATAAAATCATCACTGAAGAGTCAACACCACGGTTTTCAGAACACATAAATCTTTCATCGGAGAAAGTCAATTTGAAGTATTTCTTCGTAAATAACCGTAGCGCAAATCACCGACATATTTCACACCGTACATCAATCGGGAGAGAAAAGTTTGTGTAAATATTTGCTCATTCCAACTGGTCTACAGCAGTAAGTTATGTATTTTTGTATGCATCATTTTATTGTTTATTCATGGACCTATGTTATCCATATTGTCAAAGTTCGTTTTTTTATGTTGTTTCGTATTTTTCATCGTGTTAAATGGTTATGACTAAAATAAGATAATAAATACTGAATAGTGGCAGCGGTGGTAGCTGAGTAGTTACGGTGACGAGCTTGCTATCTACAATGATATAATCCAATAGTACCGTGGACCCCCGGGAGTCTCCAACTTCTTTCTAGGGGTCCGCGATCTCTCCTTTATTGTTATTATCCCCCCCCCCTTTTACAGACCTGAAAGACCTCGTGAAAAAATTGAAAGATGTGCCATTTTAGACAACACCACTGAATTGCCCCCAATGAAAAAAATTCTACTGGAACATGTATTTCGATCAAGAATATTAATTCATTTTTTTTATTATTTCCAATTATATAGCCATTACTACAGCGTAATGTTTTCAAAACATAGCAGAAACACATGTACAAAGATTAAGAACTAAATTCATAATACGCCAATATGATAATAATTGTATTTGAATCACTTAGCCATGTGTTGGAGTCAGGGAGGGATGTTCAAAATCTTGGGGGTCCTCAATGTCAGGCTGATACATAAAGGGGGCCACGGCGATCAAAAGTTTAAGAACCGCTGCAATAGGGCAATCTAGTATTGATCGTATTACAAACCCGATGTGCAAGGGCTCTTTCATAAGAGTCAACTAAGGCCGCACCTAACAGAAGCAGCAGATAATCGGGAGCCAGTTTTGAATAGAAATCACTTGGGTCCTTTCAAACGCAGTCAACTAACACTCATTGCAGTGGAGTAACGGAGAATATTAGAGCCTACTGCAAAGTCAGGTTTGGAGCCCCTAAGCCGGATCTTACAAAGGATTACAAAGCCGTAACATCAGACTTTGCCGCCCCCCCCCGCGATGTGGGGGTGTATGTTACGCCACTGACTCTCTGTTGGGCCACTCCCACAAGCACTCGAAAACCACGATCTACACCCTACTAGTTGACTCAACTAAAAGGGTATTGTGGAAGCTATGGTCTTCACACTTGAATACTCTTGTGTATTGAAAATGGAGAAGGCTTTTTATTGCTTCTTCATTGTACCGATGAGTTTAGCACTGCCTTTTCAATCAACTTTGTGCCCGCGTGTTAAGGCTGTTTTCGCCATATGTATGCGAGCTTAAACTTAACGTGAAGTACATTTTCGGACAGAAAAAAATTTCTCAATTTTTATGAGCATTTCGGTACAGGAGAAAAATGTCAAACAAATTTGTCAATCGGATAAAAATGAGTAGTATAGTAAAATAGCTGATTCTCTACAGGATAGTGAAACCAGAATATAATATTAATGTTTGAGTTCTCTTATATATGAAAAAATATTCCAAATTTGGGTCCTATCATTAACCGAAGACAGTTTTAAAGAAATTTTCTTCTCTGTGTGTTCACAATAGAGGAGTGGTGACAGAAAACAAGTTGACTGGCAAGAAGTCGCCTCGTGTGAAAACAGCTTAAACTGAAAATTCTCATTTGTTGTGGAAAAAAGGAGTAAGCAGAAGTGCCAGTTCCATAGATGTAAACCTCGTCGTTAGATCGTGGTTCGAAATTACGATAGTAGTGTGTGGCAGAGCAGACTTTGCTTAGGGCGGAAATAAACGACTAGGATGATTCAATAAGAAAACAAAGAAAGCCATGTCACATACTTGGTAGAATAATAAATTTTATAACCAATGAATTCCGTTCTTGCAAAATCGTCGATTGATAAGTATCCATCTTAGCGATAGCGAGCCTAAGGGTATTCAATCGACATGGTTCAATAGCACTATTAATGGCCAATGCATTTCTTTGCTGAAATGGTGACGTGTGCATTGGATGAGTCGGGCACAGGCAACTTCAAACAATCTTGAGATTGAGCTCTGAGGTTGCCTGTGTCCTGATTCAGACGCCAACACGTCACATATTCTATTGAACACAACTATGAAATGACGAGATCTGAGAGAGCTGGCACTTTATATTTATGCCACGCCAAATTAGGTAGGTATCGAGCAACAAAAAACTTAACATCATCTCTCACGATACTGATCAGGTTCAAGATTATGAGGTTCAACTTCAAATAGCCCTCGTGCTGCTTTAGAAGCGATTCAGTAAACACTTACTCAAAACGAAACATCAACAAGGCTATCAGTGTTTTTCCTGCAGCGCGAGATTTAAGATGATTAATCTTTGAATTTTTTTATCCTTACTTTAAATCTTTTTGAACTCAAAAAATTAACTAGTTTAATTATATTTTTCAAAAAACTCCCCAATAGCCATTTTTATTCAATTGTTTAAGAATACAAAACTTTTATTTTGGATATTTATATACATTTTTTAACGGAAAGCGATAAATCTCATTTTTAATCGAATACGCGTATTTTTTAATATTTCATAATGCAAATTCTTTACAAGATAATTCGCTGCTTAAAAAAATCTAAACTTCAGTTGTTGAAATGAACATCAATTTCCTTCAGACTTCTTCAGTGACTATTACGTTTTTTTAAGCAATTTTTTCCTAAAAGAAGATTGAAATAAAAAGACAATCTAAGAGTGAAATTAAAAAGAAAAAAAGTTAAGCTTTTGACAATAACTTCTTCGCATTAAAGAGCATTCTTTACTAGACGCTTCAATGCCTCTTTTATATAATAAAATGAACAATAAAATTAAAGAGAATTCTATTATTTTTATTCGAATTAAAAAAAAAACCTACAACAGCTAAAGAAAATTCTTTTGTTGCAATCTAATTAAGTTCCAGGTAATTGGCTTTCAAATGGATTGCCAAAAAAAATTGGAACTTTTTTTTTATGCATCCTTTTTTTATAAGGAGACATGTCAGAATGGTTTTCAAAAATTCCAATTTTTACACTAGTCAAAAACAAATTTTATTTGTAATCTCACTGACAAAGAATTAGCGTAATATATTTTTAAAAACGATAAAAACACCATTTACAGTAGAGGAAACGATAAAACGCTATTTTTAATCAGAGTAATTTTTTTTTTAAATCTAAAAGAGAAAATTCCATTTATAACAATGGCAGACGATTTTGAGTTTAACAAAAAACGGTAACAATTGAAAATTTACAATAAACTAACTTTTTTATATTATTGTAATGTGTAATCGATTTTTTAGCCTTTTTATAACTATTTTTATGCAATTTACAGGGCAGTTTATACGATTAGATTCAAACAGATTAATCAAAAAAAAGTATTACTTTTCCGTTTCGCC
>BMAO01012984.1:0-20170 GCA_019973975.1 Trichonephila clavata
TTCTTTTCAAAGAGTTTTGGTGTCGAGAATTTTTTGGAGCATTGTCAGTATCACGCCACTGAGCTGAAAGTCACCGATTTTCGTACAGAATCCATTTTTCATCACACTTTTCAACTCGATTGAGATAAGAATCGTTTTTGACCTCTCGGAAGATATTCAGGACGTTTATTTATTTATTTGTTTTTGATTCTCATTTAATTCATGAAGTACCCGTTTATCTAGATTTTTTCACTTTGCCAATCATTTTTAGGTGCCTGGAAATAGTTGGAGTTCTTCTGCGTAGTCTCTAATAATATTGCCGTGATTTTGTTCTTTTATCGCTCGTAGGACATCGTTGACCACGATTGTCTCTGTCCAGCCCCGATCTTCATTTGGGGACTTTTGTCACCAGATTCGGACTTTGCGTACCAACATCGAATGGTAGGTTCGTCTTTGAGCCATCTACATTGATGTTTCGAGCAGCAGCTGCAGAGTTATGATCACTCTTCCACTCATACAAAAATAATACTTTAAAACATCTCGAGAATTTATCCTATGATTAAACACATAAAATTATAGAAGAAATAAAACATTTTCAACTAAAACATATCAGATGAGATAGAGCAAAGTTTTAGCTTTAAAATGATATATTAATATATCAGAAAAAATCTCAAAAACGCATTGGTGAAAAATCGGACTTTATATATATTACAAACTAATAATTTTAAAGATCTCTTGTTGAGTGTAGTATAATATTTTCTCTGCTTTTTTATATACATTTCAAATCCTTTTACAGAATTTCAGTATATTTAAATACATTACTTTGAATCACATACATAATTATTCAACTTACGATGTGCAACATATAAGGATACGAAGACAATAGTTTGAATTCTCACACATAGAAATTAGTTTTCATTCATTTTGTTTTAAGGCTACCAACTAGCCATCATTTTGAATTGGTGTGGTTTGTATAAATCTCCCATATTGATAATTACATTTTCAAATGGGTGTGTTATTATATTTAATACGCCTGGAAAAATGACGGAAAAAAGGAAAGTTTTGTATATTTATATATGCAGTCGGATCTCTATTTGACAGAAGATAAACCCCGGGAAAAAAATTCGAAATATGGAAAATTCGTTATATAGAGGTAAGTCTTTCAATATACTTTATAAACCACATAAAACAAATTTAAAAAAAAAATTAATGTAAACTAAAAATTTTTGTAAACTAATATCCATTTATTTTATATATCTCCCCCCCCCCCCAAAAAGAAAAAAATTGCAAGTAAAACAAGAAAAGAGAATACCGAGGCATATACTGTACTTACAACAGAAAATAATTTTGTATTAAAATTAATGAATTTTAAGGACATTTTCTTATTTAAAGCCCACAAGCAATTTTAAACATACCTTATTTTATAACTAGAAATTCTAAACACACATTACTACACGCGTCTTTAAATCTAATTACTCATAAAATCTGTTAATTTTGTTTCAGTTTTTTTGTTTGAAAAAAGTTTTATTTCATAATACGCCCCACATCTTTGCAAAACACCAAAAATTCCTTCAAGCGTATTTTTCCGTGCTTTTTCTTAAATTTTTCTACCTTAATGGGTAGAAAAAAAAAGTCATATCTAGAATAATAAACATAATTGATACCTAGAAATTGTCGTATCCCAATGGCTTCACAACTTGAAAAGATTTTTCTCTTATTAAAGGTTCAGCGATTGGACATTTTTATCTCGCTTTGTGTGTATCCACTACAAAACTGCCTCGTCGACATCTTCGTAAACACATGTTCTTAAAAGTTTTGAACAAAAATTCGATGCGTCATAATTTTGTAACTTACCTCGATTTTTTACAATAGTTGATAAGTATTTGGAGGAATACCAAATTTAAAAGAAATGTCCTTTTTCTTGACGCCTTTATCCACTTCCTGAATAATTAAATTTCTTTGTTTGATGCTCGAGCACTTACGTTGTGATATTTTCGAGCTACAAGAAACGAAGTTACCAGTACGGTTGATCAACACTACAAACGAACGGAGACTAGTTTAAGGACTCGGGACAGGAGAACACTCCACAGAGGGTGAAAGAGGATATTAAAGATGTTTCTGGTAAACTGAACAATAAGGGTTATAGGTTGCAATTTTTGATAAAACGCGAAGTATTCTATTGTTCTTGTAGAGTTAGGCACCTAATAAAACCAGTTCAAGATTTATGGCCACCATAAAATGTGTTAAGAGAGAGGAAAACTTGAAATATTTTAAAAATAGGGAGGAAAAAATTGAATCACAAGAAAAAGCACTTCGCTTATTGGGAAGTTATTTTACGAAGAAAATCCTGAAATGTTCTTGGTCCCAGGAAAAATTTCCCTATATAGAAAAATACGTAATATAGAGGTTCAAATATATATATATATATTAGTATTACTATTTTTCTAAATAAATTTTTTCCTCTTTTATGAGCTTGCACATTTTTTCACTCTGGAAACTCTAGAAATATCTCTTATTCAACAACTGTAAGTAGATTTCCCCTTATAAGCCGAAAAATATTCAACATGATAGAAAAATGTTCTTAATAATAGCGCTGAATTGAGTCATAAAAACGAAACAAAGCAGGAAACACCGCATACCACCAGAGGAATACATAACTGAACTGGAACAATAATGGAATCATCTCGCCCAAGTAAGGCACCGAAGCTATTCAGAAAAAAAGGCGCAAATGAATTTCTTATTTCCATCATATATAACACGTATTCTTCCGTTTCTTGCTTCGATTGTCCCTTCAAACCGTTATTTACTTCTTATTTTCTCCTGGGTAATATTACCTAATGGTGAAGTCCTTGGAATGGGTAGGAAAGTTAAATGCGTAAAAGAGAATAAAGTAAGATTTTGTCGTAGAAACATTTTAATCTAAAAAAACATAGTTTTAAAAAACTTTAAAAAACATGCTTTTATAGTTAATTGAATAAAAAAGTAAAAAATAATTCTTAGTATTAGAATAAAATGATTAACGAGAAAATTAATGCCATTGTGGTAAATGCGTGGGGTGTTCGGATATCAATTATTATAATTTCTTACCAGTTCTATTCCGAAATGCAGAGTGTAAAAATGTAGAGCAAAGCACCCCGCGCTTTTACCACAATGACATTAATTTTCTCGTTTTCTAATTTTCATTTTTTTTTGCATTTTCTTGTGGCCTACATCATTGTGCAACTCCACCAAATTTCAGATCTGATAACAAATTAGGTTTTCAGATTTTTAAAATTTTCCGAGCCTAGGTTTTGGTTTCGGTATAATTTTAAGCTATTTTCCACTCTTAAATTGAAGTAATTAACAATATTTTTGTGTGTGTGTGTGAGTACAATCAACTCTTTCTGTGTGAAATGATTGGTAATTTGAATTTTCATTACGCAAATCCTTTCTGCTTGATTATAATTTGAGTTCTTATAGTTGCTTAACTCATATTGGTTTCAAGACCAAATTTTGTTTTAAAAAATAGCTTAGAAAACTTAGAAGCTATATCATCAATTTTTCCAGTCGAGAAAATGCCATTGCCAAAACGTCCTCAGTTTGCTATGAGAAACAATAGTTCGAAAGGATGGAATACCTACTAAAAATAAAAAATCTAAAATCGGTGCGATTTTAGATTTTTCATTTTCTCTCAGTTGTATTTCCTTTTATACTTCAATTAGACTTCCGAATACAAGTATTCTGAATGTATGTATTGCAAATAAAACTGGATATTACTAAGATGTACCAAACTCCATTACAGTAAACATACTACGCTACTATATTATAGTATTTTAAAGTCGTGTAACAAATAATCAAAGTTGCTCTACTGACCCAATTTAAAACTACAAAAAATTAAATATCCTGTACAAACCTGGCAATTTTTAGATTAAGTTAGTTGCATTATTATTGTGTACATGAATGCTTTATGTTTCAAAGCTTTTGTGATAATATTTGGTTAAGATTAAGTTGAATAACCTGTCGTTGTAACAAATGCTATTAAAATAATGCTAAAATATATTTTGAATTAAAAGAAATGTTTTCGGTCATATTTAATTAAAATAGTGTATTAATGTGGAAAATATATTGGGAAATAACATAAAAATAAAAGCTTTACGGGTATTATAAGTTTTTGTTTTATGCCTTTAAAAACTTTAAATGTGTTGTTTCTTTAAGATTTTTAATTTTTAAGATGTAAGTGTTTTTTAATCCTTAAGGCTTTTTTTCTGTTAAAGATAGTCTTGAAATTTTTTGTATATACTACCAAACATATGTTCTAGAAAAGCTTTTATGTATTTAAGTCTAAGATCTCTAGTTATTTTTTTTTTTTTGAAAATTCTAAAGTTAACATTTTAAAAAATTGTATGTTTTTTCCAGTTTTAGCTAGAAAAATAATTATTAAAAATCAACAAAGGATCTTCAAATCCATATTAACTTTTGTTCACAACAATCCAAGCAATATAAATCACTTAAAATGACAAATAATATTTAAAAATTGAGCATTTTTTAAAAATTTAAAAAACTTACAAAATTCCTAATTTTTTAAAATTTTATGATAATGGCTGGTCAAACTGACATTTTACTTACAGAATCAGAGCTTAATAATATGATCTAAGTATAAAACATAAATTGATTTTACTGTTACCGTCTCCAAAATTTTTTTTTGAAAAAGGGTACTGTGTAACCTTAATTCGATTAAATGTAAAAGCATGTTTTTTAGTTTTTTTAAACTATAATTTTTTTTTTGTAATTCGATCAACAATAAAAGCGTTTTTAAGTAGTTTTTAGTAGTGAAACTATAATGTATTCATTGATGAATTAATCTTAAATGCATTATTTTTTTGAATACCCATTGGCATCCTATTAGTATGTCATAATATGATCTAAGTATAAAACATAAATTGATTTTACTGTTACCGTCTCCAAAATTTTTTTTTGAAAAAGGGTATTGTGTAGCCTTAATTCGATTAAATGTAAAAGCATGTTTTTTAGTTTTTTTAAACTATAATTTTTTTTTTGTAATTCGATCAACAATAAAAGCGTTTTTAAGTAGTTTTAGTAGTTTTGCAAATGTAGGAAATCCAGAAGAGGTAAGTTTAAAATATTTAATGCGGAAGAGAAGGTGTAAAGTCAATATTTTTCACTAAAAAAAGATCACTATTTGTATTAACCATGAAGTTTTCGCTTTAGGGTTGCACCTTAGTCTTTCAATCGCCAAATCTGGAAATGGGAAATCGTTAATCCTGATGATCCTGATTAGGACAATGGAGGAAAAATATTAAATTTTTGTACTGTCTTCGGTTTTTTATAAGCGTGCAATGTTTCGAGAACTAATTTGACCTTTTAAAGGGGGTAAAAATTGAGTTCAAAGATTGTTACATACAGGTGAAGCTAATAAAATCGTGTTAAAAAGAAAATGTGTTTTTATGTTTCTAGAGTTATGTACCACCAAAATACAGTGTATCCCAAATTTTTACCTTTTTTTGCTGCGATTAGAAAAAAAATTTATTGATTAATTCCTTAGGTAACTTTTCATTTACGCTACACACACACACACACACACACACACACACACACACACACACACACACACACACACACACACACACAAAATGCTTTTCTATTAAAATTACATTTACGTAAATCTTGTATTTTTCAAATCTCGTAATCTAGTATTTTTTCCTAACGCGCTACATTGCTTTTTAAAATTAATTTAATTTTAAAAAGAATAATTATTTGATCTTTTGGAACTGGGTGATTTGAAAACACGATAGAAAATGTATGCTATTAATTTAGAAAAAAAAAAAGAAAATACACTACTGTATTTATTCATTTAAACAAAGAAAATACTTCTGTGTTTATTACTTTCAAACAAAGAAATGCCACTGTCAACTTTTTCTTACACAAGTGTTTAGCTATTACTCTAAAATCTGAATTACAGAAATGTATAGAAATAAAGCTTACAAAATAATGGAATTATAAAGCTTTCAAGCAAAAAATTTACAAAATTTTTTCGCACATTAACATAAAATTCTAAATTCACAGAACTAAAGAGTGATAGGCGCAAATCTAGGAGAATACATTATCGATGCAATTCATAATCTTCAGCTGCATGTTTTAAAAATAAAATTAATATACTTATTACAAGTATTTTTAGATTTCACGATTTTGATTATTCAGCCTGATAATACCTTCCACAAGTTTTAAACAGAAAATTTTGGAAACATTTTCCAACAACAGATGATGAAACTTTTAAGTTCATTCAAATTTAAACATTGACTATGTCTATAAGTTGTCTTACTGGCTCACCCTCAAAGTTTTTCTACAACATTCATGTCAAAGGATAACGATAGCTATTTCAGTAAGTTATGTTGTTTACTGCAAATATGAAGTCTTTGCGGCATATACAACAGTATAATGTTTTTGTATGGACGGGTGTCCAAACGAAAGTGGCATTGCTGTAATAACTCCACAATTTAACGAGAAAGAAGACTGCGCATGTCCCTATAGAGGGTGCATAGTCCTGGAATGCAGACGATATCATCAGATCCTGCCAGATGCATGTGTAATAGCGTGGAAGCTCATTAAAAGTCATTGTTCGCATCATGTACTCTCCAAACGATGCGACTGGCAATGCTGCCCGCACTGAGCCAATTACATGATCTGAGAAAGAATATCAAGAACCGCTGACGTGGCTGTCTGGCGAGGTTATCCTCTTGCATGATAATGCTCATTCTCATGTGTCTGTGGTGTGCCAAACATTATTACGGCGATTCCGCTGAGAGGTTCTCTAACATCCCCCTTAAAACTCGAACCTCCCACTATGCGAATACCACATCTTCGGTCTACTCCAAAAGGTACTGAAGGGACGGCAATTTCCCGACGATAATGAGGTCCTAACTGCTGTTGAAAATTTGTTCCACAACCAACACCGGAGCTTCTTCACCCGAGTTGTTCATTATATCGTGGACCGTTGGGACACTTGTTTCAACCTAAAAGGGGTATTTGTCTAACGCAGTGCTTCTCAAACTTTCAATACTTGCGACCCAATTTCCAATCATAATTTTCATCACGCCCCCCCCCCATACAATAACAATGTACTTTGACACTAAATCAACAATACACCTTTAATTATAAACCGTACATATTATCAAAATAAGTATTACATTTTGTATATAATTTTATATATGACACTAAAGCCCATTGCTTCACTGGTAATTAATAAACTTGTTCTTAATTTTATATTGATAAATTAATTATCTAATACATTGTGCAGTAATGATACATTTAGAAGTGTATTTTATCAGTGTAAATGTGTATTTTATTTTTTATTATGTTGGAAAGTTTTTTTTATTTTGTTTTCTTTCTGTAATTAATTTTTTTAAAAAAAAATTGTCTTTTGTTTTTGACTTTTTTTATATGCTTGTACCTCCTCCCCCCGTAGGGTTATCACAGCACCCAAGAGAGTCATGACCCACAGTTTGAGAAACGCTGGTCTAACCTGTCCGTTACGTATGTATTACTTCTTTCCTTGTAAACTAATTTATATTAAATGCATTAAACCATTTATCAAACCGATTGTAGCGCAACTTTCGTTTGAGCAACCTTTATATAAAGTTCTGCGTTGCTAACCATGACTCTTCATTTTAAATATCGTGAAGTATATTAGTGTAGTAAAAACTATTCATTCACCACTGATAAAATTTATTTTACTTTTACTGTAATAATAGTCATTATATACCGATATCCTGATAGTTCAACCTCTGGCCAGCATCATTCCATATACACAGCATGGGACGTCTTCAGGCATGGGCCAAGTGGGCCTTGGCCCGGGGCCTCATTTTTTTCCCGACTAAGCTTTAATAAAATCGGGATTTAAATGCTTGTTATCGTCTAATATTCCTGAAAATATTTTCCGAATGGGAAATTCAAATTACATGTCAAAAGTAATAGTGGCAAGATTGTATTATTATGGGCTGACCGTTGTCCATGTCAAGGCAAAGGCCTTCCTCCATAAACCTTCATTATCATTTAATAGAATAGCGGCAGTTGGTCGAGACGGTTTGTGCCTAGGTATGCGAGATTGTGAGTCATGTACATTTATTTGTTCCAGGTTAGCGTTTGTACGAGTATTTGACAATATATGCTATATATAGTTTACTTTTAAGGGTCACAGGCAGGCAAACATTTGCATAGGAGCCCAGGGCCAAAAAAATAGTAAAATGTCTCTGGGCCCAGAGCCTCGAAAATTCTTAAGACGTCTCTACACGTCTACACGTTACAATTCTTAAGACGTCTTCAGTGGCATTAGGGCTCGAACTCATGACACGCTGGCCATTAGTTCGTAAGTATAGCCACAAAGTTATCATAGCTACTGTGGTTAATTTGCATGATGAGTGTACATTGATTCATTGATTTTGAAGAACTGGTACTATACCGGTTGTGAATAATTTGGAAAAGCGTTTGATAATATTGCATGGTGTATACTAAAAATACAAACACAAAACATGACAAAATTCGCAAGCCAATAATCTTTTGGAATTTCAATTTAAACCCAATTAGGATTTCTATAGGGATAAAAATTGTTTTATGAGAAATAAATTCCCACACATTCGAAACAAATACATTTCACACTGAGTAGTATTTTTCAGGAAATCAGATTAAATTAGTATAAAGAAATGTTAATTTAAAAAAACTGTGAAATAAATTGTGTTTAAAAGTGCTGATATATTTTAAAAATATACTCTTGCATATCTGTTACAAGTATTTTTCAATATATCATAAGAAAGCAACATTTAAAGAATAAATATAATCATTACTAAATTTTCTGTGTTTTTGAAACATTAATTTAGTATGAGAACTTTTAGGACTCTATGTAGGTGATGAGTGAATATTGACGTCGCACTGTTCAGCTACACGAGGGCTTTTGGCGACGTACCTCGTAATTTTGAACCATGGTCAAGTGACGAAGATGACACCTGAACTGGCCCCCCTCTATACTAACTACCACACCATACCAATGGAAGGATGTTTGAACTCTCGATAGATTTAACGTGCATCGTGCCCCTATACGGCGGGTCTTTAGTGGTACAAGGCTGGAACTGAAGACATACCACCTTGACCTCTGGGCTACCGCAGCCCCCAACTCTATGTAGAAATTTTTTTGCTGTAATTTTATTAAAAAACATATAAATGCAGTGGTATTTGATTAAATAAATTCCAAAACTATAAAAATTCTAAATAATTATAAAAGAAAAGTTTTATTGCACCTTCTTCAATAATAAACTAGTAAAAAAAATGTATTTTTATTTAACGGACTTCAATTGCCCCTTTTTCCTCATTTCTCATTGCACATAAAGTTTAGATTCTATTTTAAGGTTCTTAACAAATTTTTAAAAAGATTAATTTATCTTTTCGCATGCAAGAGAGACAATTTAATGAACAATTAAAATTTTATATAACATGAACATTCTAAGTAAAGATTCATTCACGTTTTTGATTGCACAACGGGGTTTCCGAAAATTCACAAGACTTAATTTCAAATTTTTGGAACAATTTAAAATTTCAACAAAAATACAAAATATATTTTAATTAAACAAATTTCTTGAAAATTAATTTTTTGGAAGTTTATATATACAATTTGAAATCCATCTTTTGCTTGAAACATGAATGGAAAAATATTAATTACTTAATCTGCTTAGAAACTAAAGGAATATTAATTAAATTCAATCTATGATAAATGGGCTGATGAAAGCTTCTAAGAAATACAATAGGAAAAATTCCAGAAAATTTCATTTTTGATTAAAAATGATAAATTAAAGAAAAAACAGTAAATGTTCTTATATTGCATTTATTCTAATTTTCTAAAATTTGGAAGAAAACGCAGAAGAAAAAGTTTAAGCAAATTGAAATGACAAAGGTTTATTGCATTTTGATGAAAAGGAATGGAACTTTTTAATATATTTAAATTTTCTCAAACCAACATTTCACTTTCTGTTTCTAATTATTCCCTGAACTTGCATAATTTAATATTTTGCTTCTAAATGAAGTGAAATTCTTCGTAACAGATGGTAACAGTAAAAGCAATGTAATTTAGTTTTGTTCTAAGGCACAACTTCGATTTTTTTTTTTTGTAAAATAATTTGAATTTAAATATCGCGAAGAAGTGTTTTTAATTTGTTAGGTTATATAAAAGAAAAGAACATGCATTATTGAAAATGAAATTTCTTTAAATATTTTTTAATGTATTTAAAACTAATTACGTTTATTTTGAATTTACATTAAAAAGGATCCATCATAATGATGTATCGTTATTTAAATTACAAGCATTTCAAGAAATGAACCAAAGATAAAAATCTAAAATACTTCAACATTTTTTTTAAAAAGAACTGATTCCGTTTTATCAAAAATACTACCAGGTGTATGCATATCAAATGAGACGATTGCTAACTGATGTCGCCACGCACATATGCAAACAATACGAAACCGTGACACGTGATTTTTTTATAGTTTGACCTTTGATACTCATGTTTAGTTTACATTTGGACGAGTTTCAGCGTGTGCATTGTATTTTTTTACTGTGTTAAAAATGTCACAAATTTTATGCCTTCCGACCACGATTTGGGGACAGCATTAATTTTTTGTTACCATCTGAAGAAAAATGCTGCTGAATCGCATCAAATGCTTGTAGAAGCATACGGTGGCAATGCTTTAAGCCGTGCGCAGTGCTACAGGTGGTTTGAAAAGTTTCAAAATGGTGATTTCGATGTGAGAAACGAGGAGCGTGGCAGACCAGCAAAAAAATTTGAAGATACTTAATTGCAAGCATTACTCGATGAACATGAGGGCCAAACGCAAGAACAACTTTCAGCACAATTGAATGTTGACCAAAACACTGTTTCCCGTCGTCTCAAAGCCATGGGCAAGATAATAAAGGTCGGTAAATGGGTACCACACGAGCTAACGGACCATCAACAGGAAAATCGAAAAATCGTGTGCGAAATGTTGCTTGTCCTCTACAAACGCAAGTCATATCTCCATCGTATTGTGACTGGTGATGAAAAATGGATTTATTTTGAGAATCCAAAGCGTAATCGATTATATGTTGACCCCGGACAGCCGTCCAGCCGCTTCGGCCGTAAGACAATGCTGTGTATTTTCTGGGATCAGGAGGGACCAATCTATTATGAGCTTCTCAAACCCGGCAAAACCGTTAATACTGATCGCTACAAGCAACAATTACTTAATTTGAACGATGCTATACTCGAAAAACGCGAGCAATACAAGAAACGGCAGCACAAAGTGATTTTCCTTGATGACAACGCACCTAGCCACCGTGCTAAACCGACTAAGAACATCGTTAAGGCGCTCGGATGGGAGTCCTTAGCACATGCGGCTTATTCGCCAGACTTGGCTCCTTCCGGTTACCACCTATTTGCATCATTGGGACACGCATTGGCTGACCAGCGCTTCACTTCTTCAGAAAACATCAAATATTGGCTTGATGATTGGCTGGCCTCAAAAGACCGATAATGTTTTTGGTGTGGTATTCACAAATTGCCCGAAAGATGGGGGAAATGCATAGCTAGCGATGTATATTATTTCGAATAAAAAAATATTAACAGTTTTTGCAAATTTATTATGTTTCTTTTTAAAATAATCGTCTCATTTCATTTGCATACACCTGGTAAATTGTATTTTTAAACAGTATAATCTTCGATTAAATTGCAGATTAACCCATTGGCCCATTTTGTAGATTTTTTAATGGCACGCAGGTTTCGATGAATGGTTGAATAACGAAACAAAATCTTACTTACAAAACAATAAAGATATTATCATATTTCAAATAAGAAAGCAGAAGAACCATAGCAAGCTCTTCAATTCTGTAGGAACAGATTAATTTTCTAGGCTGTAAGTTCCATCAATGTTTGCAGATCAGCCATTGAACTCAACGTAGTCTTTAAGATGAGGTTAGATTTTTAGGCTGTAGGCTCCATCAGGGTTTGTAGAACAACGAACGAACTCAACGCAATCTGCAAAATGATGCTAAATTTCTCTTGGCTTTAGGTTCCATAAGGATTTACAGAACACCATCGAACTCAATATAATTTTTAAGATGAGGAGAAATTTCTACGGTGCAGGTTCCATCAGGGTTTGCAGAACAACAAATGAACTCAACGCGTTCCTTAAGATGATGTTAAACTTCTATTGGCTGTATGTTTCATTAGAATATACAGAAAAACCATCGAGTTCAACGCAATCCTTAAGATGGGGCTAAATTTGTAGGGTGTAAGTTCCATCAGGGTTTGCAGAACAACTATCGAAATCAACGCAATCTTTAACATGAGGTTATATTTCTAGGGTGTAGATTCCATCAGGTTTTCCAGAACAATGAACGAACTCAATGCAATCTGCAAAATGATGTTTAATTACTATTGGCTGTAGGTTCCATCATAATTTACAGAACAACCATTGAACTCAACGCAGTCTTTATGATGAGGTGAAATTTCTAGGTTGTAGGTTCCATCGGGGTTTGCAGAACTAAAGGACTCAACGCAATTTTTAAGATGATGTTAAACTTCTATTGGCTGTAGGTTCCATCAGGATTTACAGAACAGCCGTCGAACTCAACTTAATCTTTAAGATGAGTTTAAATTTCTATTGACTGTATGTTCCATCAAGGTTTGCAAAACAGACATCGAACATAACGCAAACTTTAACATGTTACATATGTAGGCTGTATGTTCCATCATGATATGCAGAACAACCATCGAGTTCAACGCAATCCTTAAGATGAAGTTAAATCTCTAGTCTGTAAATTCCATCAGGGGAGATTTACAGAACAACCTTCGAACTCAACGCGTGGCCGCGGTGGCCGAGTGGTCTAGGCATCGGATCATGGCTAGTTTGTCATGGGTTCGATCCTAGTACCACTAAAGATCCGCCGTGTAGGGGAGCGATGCACGTTAAATCTGTCGAGAGCTCAAACGTCCTCCCGTTGGTGTAGTGTGGTAGTTAGGAGAGGGGGGTGCCAGCTCAGGTGTCATCCGCGTCACTTGACCATGGTTCAAAATTACGCGGACCGTCCCCAAAAAGCCCTCGTGTAGCTGAACAGTGGGACGTTAATATTCATTCATTCATTCGAACTCAACGCAATCTTTTAAATGAGGTTAAATTTCTAGGCTGTAGGTCCATCAGGGTTTGCAGAACAATGAACAAACTCAACGTAATCTTTAAGATGATGATAAACTTCTATTGGCTGTAGGTTCCATCAGGATTCAAAAAACAACCATCGAACTCAACGTAATCTTTAAAAAAAAATTAGATGAAATTTTTAGGCGGTAGATTCCATTAGGGTTTTCTGAACAACCATCGAACTTAACGCTATATCTAAGATGACATTGAATTTCTAGGCTGTAGATTCCGGCCCCTGGAATTTAGGGAATAATTGTTAACTATGATTAAAGCTTATTGTTCATTCCCATATTGTAATAATCTTCACATTTTCGTTGTTATGCAGAACTTTGAAAAACTGTTTTTAGAGCGTCTTTCACGTAGTGGAACAAAAGCGCTATTAGGACGCAAATTTCGTCTTTGTCTTCGTTCCATATTTCGTCGTACCTTTTTCTCAGCCAATAAGCAACCAATTGACCTCGGGTTTTCGGCATTGGGTCGCATTTGTGCCCTAGATGAGTCGAATCACACTTAAATTTTCCCATAGTTTTCCCGAATTTCCTACAAATTTTCCTGAATTTCGCTAGTTTATAACAAATATTTCCTAAATTGAAAAACGCGCTAAAATTACTTGGCCAAGCCAATGATTGATATCTTGTTTGAACTGTTCTCATAAAATAAAAAAAAAGGTTATATTTGTATTTACAACAGAGCTTGAATCTAGGAGACTTTAGCAATAAAAAAATCTGAGTTTTTGTAAAATTTTGTTCTTCATTCAAAACAATTTCCAGTGATTATAAATAACTTAATTTCTAGAGACCATCGATGGGTAAATGAATTAATGTTCTAGCATCTACGTCTGTCCCTCCCTTTTACTAAGTTAAAAATTAAACACGTAATCAAATATAATCACTAAGTAAAGAAAGGGTATTGCTTCTAGAAATCTTTATAAAAAATTAAATCAATGAACAAAGATATGTACAATAAAAGATAAATAAAGAATCAAACGAAAAAAGAAAACGTATTTTTACTTCAGATAACATCCTCAATGAATGTAAGCTTTGATACTAAAACTTTGTTAACGTTAGAAAAAGGAAAAACACTACTTTTTTTATTTCAATCTACACTCATTTTCTAGAAAAAAAAAAAAGATTTGCTTTAGTAATTGTATTAACCAACTATTTAAATTAATTACGTTTCCGGTTTACATCAGTAGTATGTATACAAGAATAGAGATAATTTGCAAAAAAAAAAGCAAATTAAAAAAAGAAATTGGTTAAGACCTATTCAAACGCGGCTCAGCTGTAAACTTTCTTCTTTTTATTTGATTTTAAACTTTTATTTTTCACTATAGCAAAGGAACAGAAAAAGAGTATTTCGCAAAGTTAATTTCAAAGAACTTCTCTCTTTTTGTGAGTTCAACTTAGCATTAAATTCACGTTTGCTTGCGCACCTTGAAATGTTTTAGGAAATAGAATTGCTTCACAATTAATCACGAAATCGGATGAAAGCAGATTGTGGAAGTTAGATTCTTTTTCTCAGTGAAAGAGTTTAGTTTTGGATTCGAATTGAAAGAAAAGTATTTCAACTTACGAAATAACCAGAGAAAGTGTAAAGCAACAAAGAGAGAGAGTGTATGTGCGTGTGGGTGTGTGTGTACACACGTCTCTCTTATGTAAGGGGTTACATTAAAAAACATGTTGACGAAATCATCGAGGCGTAATCTCTATGGTAAAAATTAAGAATTTTTTGGCCTATATAGGAGGTTGAACCACCACTTCCTTTGTGTACACCATTTTGTGTTGGGGGGGGCGGAGCTTGTGCGTGTGCGTTGCTCCCTTAATCTTCCCTTTTCTTTGGACCTATACTCTTATGAATATCACTTGAACAGATTTTTTTAAAAAACACTTAAACCTTTTTTTTTGTTAACTGTAATTTTTTACTGAAAGATGTCTGATATTTTTCCGCAGTAAAGTCATTGAATAACATCATACCAACTTCAAGCCAAACCAATGAGTAAAAAAAAAAAAATCGTAGAATATCCCATTTTGATGTGGTGTTCACAGAACCGAAAGAGTTAGGAGTTCAATCCACTGTAACTTGAATGTGGAAGCTTCTTATATTTTTATGTTTGTGCTGGGATGTCCTCGCTTTCGCTCTATATTTTCAATAAATATATACAAGTAAAAACGTCTTTTTTCGTCACTTTGTAAACGACTGCATTAATATTTGATTTCAAAAAAAGATATCCTTATATATATAAATGCAGTCTCATGATTTTCTCAAATGAAATATTTACACGATGTTATTGACCAACAAAAATATACTCGTATATAAATATTTTGATTTTATATGAATTATTATTACATGTAATTTCAATAGAACATATGTATATATATTTCATCTTTATTTATATACTACCTTACACGTATAGTATATGTATAACTTCTGTTGTTTGCTTTTATTATAACTTATTTTGTTATTGCAATACGTTTAATGTTTGATATTGTAACACTTAAGTTTTAAAGAAAATGTACGAATGCATGCGTGTATGTTTTGGAAGTAAATATTTCCTTTCTCGTCTAGTAGTTTTTTTCTTATGTTAAAGCTTTAAAGTTTATCCGAGAGTTCATTATATCTTGAAACCAAGTTATCGTCTTATAAATTAATCGTAGTTTTTCTGTATCACACGTACCTAATCACATTAAAGACAATTTTCTTAGAGTTGCTTGATATATAAAATGAAATGAAACATAAAACTTAAAAAAAAATCGTTATTTAAATCACTTTTTTTCAAATGTTATGATTGTTTGATAATTATCTACAGTATACCTTTCAACTAAAACATTTTGATTTTTGTTACTAAAATTACTTAAATTGTGTGTAAGAAGGTGTTAGTTTGTTGAAATTCAGTATTTAGGTTATGTACGCGTACTTCCATGCCAAATTCAATCGGGGTTCAAATCCCGAGCTGGGCACGGTCCACTCAGCCTGTTATCCTTTCAGAGTGTCGATAAATGAATATCAAGCTTGCTTTAAGAACTAAATACTGGGATTTTGCGCCAAACTGACACAACCTTGCCGCGACGGTAATGCCGGGACCATAATGTTCTATCACAGGCAATGCTGTTTAGTTAGTTGATATTCGCTCCTGAGGAAGGCTGTGTTAAAACGATCTGGAAAAATGATGGGGCGCAGGTGCTGGTAAAGCTGTTTGAATTTGAGAGACTGTTGGAGTTAAAGCGATGTCTCTGTGTTCGTGTCACTCTCTGTCTTTTCTCGTGATTCCAGAGTCTCTTTAAAGGTGGAATACGTCCCGCCCACGAAAGTGACACGTGATCTATATAGTCACTTCTGTTTGGACGTATTCGGTGAAACCATTCTTCTATTGGTCCAAGTTCCCTTTCATGTGATGTACTTTGAAACCGGTGGCTGGCGTGGGAACTGCGCTGGCACCTTACTGGCGGCTAGATCAAGGGAGGTCAGAGGTTGACTTCCCTTAAGATATCAGCGTTCGGAAGTCCACCCTGGGATACTTTCCCACGAGAAACTGCTTGACCGTTGAGACGTCACTCGTTCCCGACGGGAAATGGGTCTCTGTTGAACACCGCCGCAACCTGACCGGAAAATCTGCTCATGCACCTCATTGCCAAAAGTAATGAAGACTGAGATGGGCACATTTGGCCTTAGTCCTCATGGGCTGTTGCACCCCTGAGTTTAGTTTATACATGGTATATATTTGATTTTAATTATTTACTTATTTCTTAATATCTCATTTAAAAATAAGTCATGGAACCTAAGAGGTATATTAATCTCTTAATACTTTTTTTAATATTAAATCCTCTCCTTCGCGAAATATGGAAATTTGGAGAGTGTTATTTCATCTTCCTATTGGAATTGGGACGACATTATTTATTAACTCACTGGAGTATTGCTGCTACGTGCACCATAAGTTGGTTCGTCTAGCTAGATTTGTTGATGAATATCTGTGTGAGTGAGTTAGCGAGTGAGTGAGTGAGTGAGTGAGTTAGCGAGTGAGTGAGCGAGTGAGTTAGCGAGTGAGTGAGCGAGTTAGCGAGTGAGTGAGCGAGTTAGCGAGTGAGTGAGTGAGTTAGCGAGTGAGTTAGCGAGCGAGTGAGTGAGTGAGTGAGTTAGCGAGTGAGTGAGTGAGTTAGCGAGCGAGTGAGTGAGTGAGTTAGGAGTGAGTGAGTGAGTGATGTTAGCGAGGGAGTGAGTGAGTGAGTTAGCGAGTGAGTGAGTTAGCGAGTGAGTGAGGTTAGCGAGTGAGTGAGTTTAGCGAGTGAGTGAGTGAGTGAGTCGAGTAGTGAGTGAGTGAGTTAGCGAGTGAGTGAGTGAGTGAGTTAGCGAGTGAGTGAGTGAGTGAGTTAGCGAGTGATGAGTGAGTGAGTGAGTTAGCGAGTGAGTGAGTGAGTGGAGTTATGGCGAAGTGAGTGAGTGAGTGAGTTAGCGAGTGAGTGAGTGAGTGAGTGAGTGAGTGAGTGAGTGAGTGAGTTAGTGAGTGAGTGAGTGAGTTAGCGGATAGGAGTGAGTGAGTTAGCGAGGGAGTGAGTGAGTTAGCGAGGGAGTGAGTGAGTTAGCGAGGGAGTGAGTGAGTTAGCGAGGGAGTGAGTGAGTGAGTTAGCGAGCGAGTGAGTGAGCGAGTGAGTGAGCGAGTGAGCTAATGAGGGAGTTAGCGAGTGAGGGAGTGAAACGATCAGTTATGAGCTCTAGACATTAATTCGTTAGAGACACTTTGGTACAACCTCGACAGACAGGGAACTGCTTTAAATTCATTCTTCAGGTCTTTAAATGAAATGGAACTCGATATGTAATAGTACAATAAACTATAGTATGGTGTAATAAGTTATAGCGAGTTATCATGCATAATGAGTATAACGAGTTATCATAACATAATGATATAATAAGCATTTAAATCTTTGATTCTCAGAGTGTTCTATACCGATCCCCAAGGGACTTACTTGTAAGTGTTCTATGTGTCAGCGGAAATTAAATTTGGTAGTTCTTGAGATGTTAATTGGGGTTTGAGACAGTGGCTCCCTTTTTAAACATTACTAACGGAGGAGATTTAAGAATAAACCTAACTAAATTGATGCCAAAATATTGAAAATTAGTTCTTAAAGCATCAGGTTTATCCCTCCCATTGAAATTATTTGTTTTTTGCTTAGTTAATATTATGTTACAGACACTAAATTTTAATTTTAACTTAGTTAATAAATGTTAAAAATTGACATGCGTTGCGTTTTTCGTACAGAAAATAAATTTAGTTTTTAAATTAGGAGTATTATACCAGCTGCCCAAAGCCCATTTGTAGACCACGAATTTGTAAGCATTCAATATTAGGTATACAGGGTCTACCTAAAATTGGAAAGGCAAAAACGAGGCAAAAAAGTGTGGGGGTCATTAATTTAAATTAACTGGAACATGACCGCGCATTACACAAACACATATGCGTTGTGTGTACGCATGTTACGAACGTTGTTTGAAATTTTAGTATTCGACGGCAACTTCATTGACAATATAGAAAATCGAGCATTACAATTAGGGACAGCCACATGCTTGATTTTTAAAAAACTATTCCTTCCCTTCTTTCATAGACGGCTGTGTTATTTTTTTTTTTTTTTTTACCAAGCAGGGGACTTTTAACAAAATATGAAAAATTCTATATTTTTAAACCATGCTATATATTGATGTTAAAATTGTAATTTCACTAAAGTGTTTGAAACACCATTCCTTTAATGTTCATTTGATTTCCAATTAAACACAAAATAAATCAAAGATTAAATGTATTCTGTAAGTGCTGTGAATCTGTCAGTAGTAAAAAGCAGTAAAAACATTAAAGGATAATTACCAGGCTTCAAAATTCATTAACAGCTCCTACAACAGTAAAAGAAACCTTTCATAACAATTCATACTTAACGCATGATTTCATTAAAACTGCTACTTTGATGTCATGTTATATTCAATTAATTTCCTACCTCCGAATTTCCAGTTCGATAAATGCAAATCCTATCTAGCAGGGATTTGAATTATTCCAAAGGAAGCATCTATGTACACATGCAAATATAATTACCTTATAAATTCCAAAATAGCCGTTACTGACTAGAAGCTAGTATTACACAGCGGAACATCCGTTACTTAAAATATAATTATATTAGTAAGAAGAGTCTTGCAAAGCGACATTCAAAATGAAATTTATTCACAAATAAATTAATTAATCTTTAATGTGTAACATAAGTATTTCTTTGTATTTCGGTTATGCGTATTTATTAAGGATTTACATTTTATAATATCCATGAAAAGTAATTTCTTTAGATTTATGCTGAGTGATAATTTTGTATGTATTTAGTACTGAAACTTGAAATCGATTTAATGTATCAAATGGAATGTTTTTTAAATATTAAAATATAGTTAGATGCTATTGAAATAACAATTATTGAGTATATATATTGTATTTGTGTGTAATGTAATTTTAAAACTACACGCTTTATTTACATACCAAAATCAGCCGTTACTTGCTTCCTTTGCTCGCTATGTCATGATGAATGAATATATATACTGTTTCTTAAGTTATTGATATATAATTCTTACCATTAAGCTTTCATATACAGTCGACTTTCGCTAATTCGAAGTATATGCTGAGCCCTAGAAAAACTCTTGATATTTCGAACTAAAACAATACGTTTTGGTTCACTCAATATTTCGAAGTAAAATCTGAGACTGTCTAGACTACAACACGCGATGATGTAAAGTGATCTTATAAAACTCTCGACAATTCAAACATTCACTGTCATGTAGAGTCCTGTAGCACACAGTTTGGAGCTTACATGTTTTGTGTTGTATTGTCTCAGCGTGTCTCCCCTGTGACGTAGCCCCTTTGATGACCCCATCTATTTGCTACCACTTCGTTGTGTTTCTCGATTTCTTATGGGAAAAAGACGCTTTTATTGCTTTCCTTCCTCATGTGGGCAATAGAGTGGCC